>OX276459.1:9693780-9957780 GCA_946251905.1 Cryptocephalus moraei
AGGTTTTACGTTAAGAGGAAAGATATATTGTTATTCTGCATTATATTTCAGACTTACTACACAAAACAAAACAGCTTCTTGCACGCAATGTTGGTCTTTGAAACATTTTTTCCTGTATGTACTATTTATTTTCAAGTTATGCATAATTAATTTTTTTTAATATAGGTGAAAGAACAATTGGGCCTTAAAATTCATTAACTTTCACAAATTTCAGCTAAATGTGTCGGAGACTACCGTATCCATAATTTTTATTGGCATAAGAAAGAAATACTCGAAATGTCACCACCATTTGAAAATTTTATTTTCAAAATCTATGCTATATAATTCTGAGACACCCCATATTGTAAGGAATAAAAATGCATACCATTAAAAACTTTGACGATCAATTACAGCAAGTTGATAAATGTTTTCTCTTACAGCTCCCCAAGAATAAGTTGGCAGTTCAAAACTATCAAGAGATGCGCCGAAGTCAGAGTGAGAAAGTATTCGGAAAACAGAGAAGGGAATAAATGCGCTCGGCGCCCTCGACGCTCGAATGTATATTTGCATTTGTATTGTGTTTTGAAAAACAAAGTAGCAATAGGTCTTTATGAAGATTAAAACAATTCTGAAATTGAAGTTAACATAGTTTGCAAGCAGTTGTATTACGTTGATATTTTTTTGATTGTTGGCCTTGAAAAAGGCCGTTTTTGTACCAAAAATATACGACGAGAGGTAGAAACATTGACAATTTCGATACTATTCACTTTCACTGGAACTTATAATTTTGAGTCGCTGCTCTCCGAGTTATCCCCTAAATTAATAATCAGATCATCTACAATTGAATCGAAAGCCGGTCCTAGTTTTTCAATGTAGAAGTTCTCGATGGTTTCAGCGTGTTCACATGGTTTTTTTTTTCATTCATCACTTGAAAATGTGTTAAAAAAATCTTCACAATATTTTTCAACTTCTTTAAAGTTAAAATTGGTGTTTCTATCGGCAACATACACTGTTTAAATGAACTCCAAACAAGTTCTATTGGGTTAAGGTCCGGATGGTAGGGGGGCAATCTTAATACAGTGTGTCCATTATCTTCAACAATCTTGTCTATTTCATAAAGTTTTAAAATTTGGCTTATTTATTTTAATTAATGTATACAAGTTAATTTTTAACATTTCGTTGGTAAATGGAATGTTTCGGCGCCTAAGCCAGTCTTGCATAATTTCTTTTCTTGAATTTAGATTAGGGCATTTCTCAATTTCAACATTGTGATATGGCGCATTGTCAATCACTAAAACACTTCTTGGAGCTAAATTCGGTATCAGTTTCTCCTCAATCCACTTTTTATAATTCACATAGTTCATCTCATTATGGTAATTCCCGATTTTGTTTGTGACTTGAATAATACATAGGTACGCATTTGATACAAAACAAATTACAAACTTTGACACCCCGAATATCGAACAGGATGGTCTAAATTGAAAAATGGTATTGTGAAAGTCATTATATTTGCTCAAGGAATATATGATTAACGGATTGACCTCCTTTTAGCATGAAAATCTCATACCTGTTTTGGAAGCATAGCTTTCTTATGGCGGATTTTGCTCGAAGCGCTGAATCGCCGAAAAACCGAGCGATCGTCACGGCCAATTATCGCGCCGCGCTACCTGTTTAGTAGCAACCCGTGTTACAATTGTTATTGTATTGTCGGTTGCCTGCTCCGTGATGACGCTACTACCAATCGTTTCTACCGCGATCCAAACACTCGAAGGCGTCCGTTACTTGTCAGTCACTGCGCATTCACTACTTCCGTATAAATCTCGCAACTCTGCTTGTAACCACCTAAAAGCACATAAAAGCTCCGGCGGACCGTTGACAATACGGGAGGAAAGTGTGACGTCAGAATTTGGTAACCGTGGCAACTGTTTCTACACAATTTTTTTATGAGAGATTTACATGGGAAAATTTTCAAGTATGTGGTAATTTACGTAAACGAAATTTCTTATCAATCAGCTGTGAAAAATAAAAAACATTGAAGTATGTAGTTTTCTTGTATATAAAAGAATACATGAAACGTTATGGAGGAAGGAAGAAAAAAGTGAATTATTTTGGAGACGCGCTAACTGTTTACTGGTAATTCGTGTTACAATTGTTTGTATTGTTGGTACTCTGCCCTAGGGATGGCGATTGGGGGCTGAATCGTAGAGTGGCTTGCGCGGCGCATTGCGCGGCGCAATAGTGCCGCGCTAGCTACCGATCGTTTCTGTACATGACGTACATATCGGGTGTTTTTTTTTTTTTAATTTCACCTCATAGTAGGCTGTGGAAAGTGTTTGTGAATGCGCGTTCTAAAAAATGTCATTATCAAAAGTCAAATAGTTCCAAGCACTTCGAAGACTATCGTTCCGTGGGAGAGTTAAGAGTTGTCAAGTTTGTTTTCACAGAGGTTCTCGCATTTAGATTTTTATATTCTTTAGTTTCACTCGTCTACGCCTAATTAATAGAGCCAAGTTGTCTTTTTCAAGACACTAGTATCGGATTGGAGCAGTTTCAATTTTTATTAAAAAAGTGAGGTTATGTCAACCCACTTCAATATTGACATTTTTTAGTAAGGCGCATTCACAAACACTGTCCACAGCCTACTATGAAGTGAAATTTAAAAAAAAAACAACCGATATATATTATATAAAGCTATGCTTCCCCTCTTGGTCATTCCCAGATCGCCTCATTTCGTTTTTTTAATGTAAAGGATTGTTGAAAAGTAAATTTTTCTACGCCTAACTAACTTAATGCATATATCTATTATTTTATTTTTATTGTTTAGTGAAAACATCCCGAAAATTTTAGTTTGTGTTCTCTCCGAAAAAGGTATATTAAAAAACTATCGTTAGAATAATGTATCGAAGCAACATCCGACAAAGTGGCATAAATGAACAACCCGTTCTCTATTGCTATCGCTGCAGCTAGTAAAAAATCTATTTCTAAGGAGAAAGTAAGTTAACTAATAATTGTAAATTGTAATATACAGAAAGTCCAAGTCCAACAATATGTGGGCAATCTCCCGGATTGAGATGGAATTTTATTAGTCATGAAACTATTGGCTACAGCCATCGATACCCTTCAGGGAGAAAGCCAGCTGTATCTAGGATATGTCTTGCCAACCATTTTTCAAATAATTTATAATGAGCAGAAAATAGACAATTTAATATTTTGTGCTGAGCTTCAGGACTCTGTTATAAAAAATCTCAAAAAACGGTTTTCGCATATATGTATTAGATTTTAATCAGTCCTCCAGCAGACCATACACTTTAGCAACTTGTACGTTACCTCCATTTAAATTAAACTGGATTAATTCTGATAAAAGTAAAGAAAAACATGCCATAGTTAGAGAACTGTATATGAATGATATTCAAAAGAACTTTTTGCATTCGAATGCGAATCAAACTCCTCTCCATTCACCTCTGCTATAAAATAATGGTCCAATTTTTGACTACATGAATACCCCAAAGCTAGATGGGGTTTTGAGTGAAAATACTTCACATATATACAATTTTTAGTTTATTTGAATTTGCGAAATAAGAAGTTATTATCTGGAAAGAAATATCCTCCAATATTCAACATCTTTAAAATTTACAATATTGTTTCACCTTCATCCGCTCCTGTTGAGCGAATATTTAGTACTGGTGGACAAATTTTGACACCTAGAAGAAACAAACTGTCAGATGAACAATTTAAAAAATTATCGTTTTTAGAACATAACGGCGATTTATAATCCATAAACATTAAAATAGGAATAAGTTATATAAGTAATAAGTTAGATTAGTTACAGCTGCCCAGATAGCCAAATGTCGGCAGTAGGTCAATATATCGCAAGCACACGCCGCTACTACGCCGGCGCGGCCTGTCTCCGAGCAGACTACAGTAAAAAGCACAGGGAGCGGCCATTCTGATTGGTTGTTCATGAGTATGCGCGTTGTGTCGATATTGGGATATGTGTTGTGACAGCGACAGCGGACAACTTTCTAGAGTTTCTAGGTTATGATGTGATTGATATCATAGACATAATACTGTATAGACCATAGAGATAAAAGAGAGAGGAGGTAACAAATAGGGAGAAGGGGTAATAAATTTTGTAGACGGAAGTTGCCATATTGAGAAGCCACTTGTCGAACGCGTCCTTGCGATTGTCTTTGTTGAATTGTGCAGTGGCGGATCTATAGGGGAAGCTACAGTATACCATTGGGAACTAAAGCTTATCAATTAATAATAAATACAAACATATTTTTAATACAATATACCCACTACATAACTGAATCAGCTCTTCCGCTCCTTCCTGGTTTCCTGCTCGTTCTTTGTCTTCCTGGTATACCTGGAGCACATTTCTCTCTTGGTAATTTTTTTTTCTATTAACTGATTAATCCCAAAATCGATTATTTTTTTTTGTTTGTTTCCGTTTTCCAAAGAATGAACAACAGCGTATGGTTTTAAAAACTGATGTAAGTAATTTTGTTATGAACTATTAGTATAAATATGCGTTAAATTAATCAAGAAATTTAAAAATAAAACATTCTTTACTTAATTCGTATTGAGCAACCTTCGTATTTTTTCATATCTTAGCATTTTGTGACATTTTATGGAAAATAAAACTGCTTCCTACAAATTATTATTTCATCATTTTAGTTAATGTAATGCTACGCCATTGGAGAGAAAGATTTCTTACAGGAAGTCGGCCATATGCAGAAGCCACTTTGGCCTGTGCTTTGGTCTATTTGTTCCAAGCACATTTGTTACCTCCTCTCTCTTTTATCTCTATGGTATAGACTACGGATCGGTATAAGGCGCGATGTGCCCAGTGGGAGCGAGATGCAAATAAATAAGGCGACTTGTCTCTCTCTCTAAATGGGCGGAGCTAACAACTTCGTAACCATGATGCTCAATCATATGTCAATATAATCAAGAATTTGTTATCGCTTATTTTCGAAAACTATTGGGGAAATATAAGAAATGAAAAAAGTGGAATTCAGAAGAAAAAGTTTGTGTTCTTGGAATTTAAAACCCTCGACCTCCAAAATAAAAGGACGTAACTGACAACGTTAGAGGTTAGAGCGTCATGGTTACGGAGTTGTTAGCTCCGCCCATTTAGAGTGAGAGACAAGTCGCCTTGGCCTTATTTATTTGCCTCTTGCTCCCACTCAGCACATCGCCCCTTATACCGATCCGTAGTCTATACAGTATTATGTCTATGGTAGTTGGTAGTCTATAATCGTTGGATTCTAACCTACCGCAGTGTTTAGTTAACCCATATATGTAAGTCAACCTTGGTCTTTGACAGATACGTTAGTCAAAGTCAAATAATAAGACGACAAGGTTAAGTTTATTCTGTTCTGTAGTACAAAATGGTGAACATTAACCACTACATATTCAAATATTACACAATTTTCCTTTGTTTTGTATAACTTATATATGAAAAATCTGTCGACGTTGATATTTTGTAATTGTGAGTAATTTGTGAGTAATCTCCAAAAAAATTGTGAGTACATATATTGGTGTCGACCTGTTGGCAACCCTGCTAACTTGACCCGCAGCAGAGACTGCAGAGAGTAATTAATCTGTTCAGCTCTTTCTAATAGTTTTTGTACCGGTATAATTCCACTTTAGGACCCCGAACTGTCATAAGCACAGAACGTAAATTAAAGAATGGGACGGAACGTATACTTTGACAGTTTTGTTGCCAGATCAATTTTATTTCACATAAACTAATTCTACAGACTTGTTTAATGTATGCAACCAACTACGCGAGAACTTGTGTGTTTGAAATAAAACCTTTCCTTCAATTGTATGGAAGTTGTTCCAGCTTTTTACGTATGCCCTGTGTCCGCGAAATTTATCTCGGATTGGTTTACTTTCTATTTGCTTCCCATTTGCACACCGATTATTGATACATTACAGACTATATTTAAAGATAAGTTTGTCCAACAATTCATATTAACAACCTAGTATAAAAAACACCTAAAAATGGTAACAAACAGTTAATAACAGTACAGCTAAAAGCTTGTACAGCTTGTAGTATTAATATGCAAAAATTGAAAGCAATAAAGCGTGAACAGAGCCCAATAAATGTATCATTCTTTGGGACAGTCGAAACACAACCTCGCCACGAGAACCTTTAATTTACTTTATTACATATTAAATAATCTTTATTTCTCCGACCGTTATTATCCGTTCCATTTGAATTTACAAAACCGTTTGTTTTCCCAATAGAAATATCTGGCAACATTGTGTAGTAATGTTTACCTGTCAAAAGTTCGGGGTCCTAAAGTGGAATTATACCTTTGTACCTACTTTGTAAAGTGCTCGATCAGTTTCTGTACATCAGGTACCATGAGTAACGAGGAAAAAGTGATGACCGCTTGCGACTGGTGCCTGCAAGAAGCACTAGTGCAGACCATTGACGAGAAGTTGTGGCGTTTCTGGAAAATAATCAGCACCGAAGTAAGTGTGGGGCGCAGTTTACATTATCTTGTTGTCTTATGGAATTGGGTATAATAATGTATTTGGTCTTGCTGTGCCACATGCCACTTCACTTATCTATGAAACGTAACTGATATCTTTTCTTTCAGGATCCGAGTCTTACATCCCACAAGAATATCTGCGACAAGTGTAAATCACGTTACGAAGTATTTTCGATTTACATCGAGGGGTGTAAGATCAACATGTCCAAAGTAGATGAGCTACTATGGATGGGGCAGGTCAAAGACGAACCTTCCATCGACATCAAGTATCCTCCCTTAATTAAAACAGAAATTTCAAATGAAGTAGATTCAAATTCCTATGAGCCTGCAGTGTCCAGTGGAGTTTCCATTGAACGACAAATGCTGGCGGGTTGCTCCAATTCTCCTACGAAGAGCAACGATTCCACGATCGATGAAGTACTGTCGGCTGAAAAGGTCAAAAAGGAACCACTTATCCACATTGAGGATTGTCTCATGAATGAAAAAGACGTTTCGAAGCAAGAAGCGTCCGATCCTGATTATTATACAATGTCTGGTGGCAATGGAAAGGCTGGGTCAATTTTACCTGTCTTCTCAGAACGCCAAGTGCTACCAGACTTTATGGTCCACCAGAAGAAAGTTAATACTAACCATACATGTACATATTGTGGTAAAACTTTGAGATTCCCTAATAAGTTGAAGATTCACTTACGCACTCATACAGGTGAAAAACCTTTTAAATGTTCACATTGCAATAAGAGTTTTGTTTGCTCGAGTCATTTAAATGTTCACTTACACACCCATACAGGGGAAAACCCTTTTAAATGTTCACAGTGCAATAAGAGTTTTACTCAGTCGAGTTCTTTAAATGTTCACTTACGCACTCATACAGGTGAAAATCCTTTCAAGTGTTCAGATTGTAATAATAGTTTTCCTGTGTTGAGTAGCTTAAAACGTCACTTACTCACTCATACAGGGGAAAAATCTTTCAAATGTTCACATTGCAATAAGGGTTTTACTCAGTTGGGTCATTTAAATGTTCACTTACGTACTCATACAGGTGAGAAACCTTTCAAATGTCCACATTGCAATAAGAGTTTTACTCAGTTGAGTTCTTTAAATGTTCACTTACGCATTCATACAGGTGAGAAACCTTTCAAATGTCCACATTGCAATAAGAGTTTTACTCAGTTGAGTTCTTTAAATGTTCACTTACGCATTCATACAGGTGACAAACCTTTCAAATGTCCACATTGCACTAAGAGTTTTACTCAGTTGAGTTCTTTAAATATTCACTTATGCATTCATACAGGTGACAAACCTTTCAAATGTCCACATTGCACTAAGAGTTTTACTCGGTCAAGTCGTTTAAATGTTCACTTACACATTCATACAGGTGAAAAATCCTTCAAATGCTCACATTGCAATAAGAGGTTTGTTCATTCTGGCAGTTTAAAGCGTCACTCACTCGTTCATACAAATGACAAATAGGCTATTGACTATGTCATTTAATAAAGAACTAACCCGTTCAAGGAATTTTATTGTTTCATCTCGTCAATTGACTTCTAAAGATGATAACATCGAAGAGTGCTACTAATAGAGCCTTGCGTTCTTGAGATTGGAGTAAGTTTGTCCACTTTTCGGTTTTTTGGCTATAACTCAAATGCTATGCATTTGTAGTACTACATATTTCCTACAAGATTTTAGATTTTTTATAGAGAACTAAATTTCCTATTGAAATGATACCTTTTAAAGTACAAATTATATGTTTTTAACAAAATCCATCCAAATGCTATGTGAAAAACAAAAACCTTTCTTTTTTAAAATTATTTACTATAATTTTCTTCTGACCATGCTTAGGTATACCTAGGCGTTGCTTCATAAGAAAGCAAGGTTATGCAATTTCCGTTAAGCATAGACTGTTAAGATGGTGGTTTATAAAAATTTGTAGGTTAAAAATTGACAGATATATGATCATCTGATACCTGTAAATCGGCCGTCTAAGTCTAACCAGCTTAGCAGGCATGCTGGCATTTAATGTACTTATGAACACTACTCCAATCCCATTCATTTTGTGTTTCAGAAAATAAAGTATGCCAGGGAGCTCTGGGCTCTTGGACTATAAATTTTTAAGTTCCCGCTCCACAATCTCCAATTAGTGGTCACTTTTGAAGCTACATCCGAGGATCTCGTTGAAAAGCAAACCATTTAAAAAAATTGTATGTAAACTGTGGACCTTTGCCTTCAAAATGACGCTATTTAGATTTGGTAATAGTCATAAACAAATTATTTATGAAGTTTTAAAATAGAAAAATGTTTACTTTGGCCCAAACTGTCCTAGAACAATTTTTCTATTCTCTAAAATTCGCCTAAAAATGCCAGTTCTCCGGATATGACGAAAAATTTTATTTTCGAGCAATAGGCAAAAAGTTATTTTTAAATGTTTATAATTGAGAATGTTAATATTTTTGTACAATGATTTTTGCAATAGAAAAAACGATGCTTTTTTTACTTGTTTTTTTATTCATGTTGATAGTTTAGCTCTCTTCCTTTCTTATGGTATCCGTATTATTGCAATTTCTGAGAAAAGCGATACTAAAATTTACTAAAGTTGTATTCTGCATGACATGCATGACTACGCTGCCTATGTATATAAGTGAAATTATTAGTTGAGCGATTAATACATTAAGTTTGAATAATAATTCAAGAGAAACTGAGACCCTCATTTAATGTGATCTTGAGCAACATATCTGCTGTTCAACAGATCCTGAGGTCTGGGATCGAGTAGATACATTCAGTAACATCTCGGATCAATATATTGTAACGTTTTTACTGTTTACTAAAACTAAAACACTACGCGATTATCCTAATTAATTTATTTCTTACACTACACTTATAAACTTAACTTAACAATCACCTAATTCATATTCGTACACGGAGATGTTTATTTATTTTAACGCGCGCGGTCTCTCGCTCGAATGATTACACACCGATTCTTCAACTGCTGGCCTCGGGTCCGACATTCCCTTTTTATGGCAGGTAGAAGCTTCTCGTAGTTTCGGGATAATTACTAGAATGTTCGATTTTCCAGGAACCCGTTATCGCATCGAACTCTCTCGATTGTTCCCGTCGTCCTTCCCAGAATTGCAATAAGGCGAACTTGTGTAGCTCCCGGCGTGTTTATGTCGCGGCCGGCGAGCCGTTTCGTTACACTATGTTCAGTATATATGCAGACATTTTGGATTTTGGTCAAAGAGTAACCGCAGTATTTCATGGTTACTCCGATTCTTCAACAAATATTAAAGGGACAAGAACGTCGCCGTGTGGTAAAAACATCGACATCTTCTGATATTGTCTTTGAGCAATTTATGACAGTCCCAACTAGCCAACAACAATAGTAGAGGAGAAATAAGAAAGATGTCACGGATTCAGATCCAGTTTATTGACCCCATAACCCTACCAGCCTTTTATCCCTACCCTTTACTCATGACCCAAGTCTTGATCTTATTAAGAAAGCTTATTCTTAAATGGACGTCTTTTTTGTATTTCTAAATTTTATAATGTACGTAATGTATCAGCGTATCAGCAAAAATCGGTTCGTTGACATAATTAAACTTATTCACTTCGCGCATAGCAACGACCGATTTAATATTGCAAATCAGCATATATCGACTGGCAACACCTTAGAATTGTTTTATAAAAAATGTAGGCAGTATTAACCAAACCATGTTACTGAACGAGGCATAAAAATAAAACTAATAACTTTTACCAAGTTTCGGAAATTATTTTAATTCCCGTCAACCCCAAAAAGAAGGAATATTTGAGGGGTATCCCAACCTATTGGTGATATATGTAATGCTGATGTTGATCGTTCTTCAAAATCAGCAATCTTCAATGGTAGTGGGTAGACATACTGGGGTAGTAGATAATACCTTTCTTTTACGGCCATCCTGGATCTTTAAGACCTGTAAAAGCAGTTATATACAATACTTTTTGTTACCTTTTATCTAAGTACATATGTATAAATATGGAACTGACTTGCAAATTGTACTATTGTGTTGCTTTCATATTATAAACATAAAGATAGGGAATATGTGTATTGCCGAAAAAAATGGAATACCTAACGTGAAAGTAAGATCCAATAATAATAGAGGTAAGATTACCACAATGTGTTTCAAAATGATTGTCATCAAGTTGGCGTCGGAATTTCTGTGCATGTAATTTTTGATGTGCCGCGCTCTATTGATTTGAATCTATCTAATTCGGACAACAAGTGACATTTCGAACATTTATTGTGAAACTGACAATAAGTACTGCTGTTAAAACAAAGACTAAAATAGACAAATACTCAGAATTCGTGTCCTTTTGACAGAGAAAAACCAGAAGTTAAAAGAGGATAAGTAGGTTATTTTGAGGTTATGTATAGCTAGTAGAAACTCCTATTTTCGCAAGGCGTTTTTTTTTTATTTTACATGGGAATTCCACAGCCAACTAGATGACAATCATTTCGAAACACATTGTATTAACCTGACGGTCGCCAAACGCCAAGAATCGTTGGAATGGCATTTGCTCTTAGATGAACACAATTTAAGGATGTTCGATCAATATACGCTTTAAGGAAATGTTGGAGCATATTGTGCTACACTTGGATGGATTCCAGTTAAATCTATTCACAAACTGAATCCGTTGAATACGTCGGTTAGGTTCCTTGGGAAATCTGCAACAATATATATGTTTAATTATCCTTCTTAAAATTAAACTTTATAGCAAGCTTTATAGCCATAACGGCTATAAATATTTTCTCCAAGACGCCTTTACCGATTCTCACCAAATTTTAGATTTGAACTGACCTAACTAATATCTACAACTTTTATTCGAACAGTTTTTTTTTCTAAAACCTCTCTAACGGGCACATGAATATTTTCACTTTCTCAAAAATGCTTTTAATATTATCACTAAACTGTATATGTACTTGAATTAATATATCAAATACATACACTTTTTAATAGAAATATTTTTTTCTTAAAACTGTCCTAAAGGGCACTCTATTCTTAAGAATTTCTATTTTTTGTTGTACAAACAATTTTCTTCAAACGGTTTTGGTGATTTATACCCAATCTCATAACTTCATTTAGCTGTTTAATGCCTATACCTTTTGTTTTCAATAATTTTATCTAAAATTGCCCTTCCCTTAAATGCATCGGTTTATCGAATAATTGTACAGTATAACTGATACATCTCCATCAAATAAGTTTTATTTTTATTCATTCCAAGTCGATGACCGGATTGTTATTTCGAAGTATGGAAATTGAAATTTGTTGTTATATTACTAGACCGTGGGCCCATGACACCAAAAGTGTCGATAATCTATGCGTTCGTATGCCCTTTTAGGGACATACTCAGACAGCCCTGGAAACCGGGAAAAAGTAACTCCGAGCTCCGAGAGCGTCTGTGACCAGTCCTAGCACCTGTTATGACCTCCACTTCTTGTTGATGCTGGCATAAATCGAGATGCTCTCTCCGGAATCGTATGCAAATCTCGAAATATGGTTAATATGTCGAATGGAGTCGTTCTACCAAAGGGCATACTTTCCTCGATCATCGTCTATCACGTCTATCACCGTATCGCCAGATTGCCGACGTACAGGGATGTATAGGTGGTTGCTTCGTATGTGTTGAGGTTGGAGCACGCAGCCGCCATTACATGTACGAAGTAATAAAGTTGTATATCTTGTTGTACATCAATAATTTTTTATTATATTAATATTCTACACTTAATATCCTGATTAATATTATCTCAAAATGAGCCACCCGTGCTCTGTTTCGAATTGCTATGCGGATAGAAACAGTCCTCAGAAGTTGTCATATTTTTCTGTGCCAAAAGAGCAAAAAGAAATTTGGGAACATATATTGAAGTGTACTTACAACAGTACAGCTTGTGTTTGTGAAAAACACGTTTCCGAAGATGCTATACGGAAACGTTATTATGGAGAAGTTAATAGCGAAGTGATTTTAAATGTAAATATTCAAATTTAATTAAATGTACTATAAATTATTTATTCATTTAGATTTTATACATTCATAATAGATTTAAAAAAAATTTAATTGGTATTTATTGAAATAGTAAAAACCCTCTTAATCTAATTGATAATTAAAGTATTCCACAATTTTGTATGAGTTATGTGATATTTAAATTTTTTATCTCAAAACTGTTAACTCAGTGTTTGAATAAAACTTGATACGATTTTATAAATATTTATAGTATTTTCGTGAGAACATTTTATTGGTTCAGAAAGCATATTATAGATATTATTTTTGATAACGTAAAGTTTCAAATACATTTTTTAATGGTTCGACATTATTCAAGCACTATTTACAGTAAAATTGATTTTTTTTTCTCATATTAGCAAGAATTGAAGAGAAAAAGATTAAAACAGGAGCCCTTCCAAAATTAGAGAATGATCAGATTATTTCAAGTAATAATCTAGAAGAAAATGAGAAAAAATATAAAAATGATTTAAACAAAATCGTTTCACCCAAACCCACTTGTGAAGTAATAAGTTATTTATACATATTTTCAAGTATAAAATTATCTAAATTTATATTATTTAATTCATATTTATTCTTTTATTATTATTTATTTTCCAGAATACAAATTTAAGTGAATCTCCAGATATACTTAAAAATAACCAAAATACAAGTGATAACATTTTAGATACATCCAATGTTAAAAACAAAACGGAAATGGAATGAGACATATGTTAAGATTACAGAAAAAATACTTCATCACAGAATACACTTTTATGCTCATCTGGTACACCAACGTCTTCAGTTAATCATGTACCCAAAAAAATCAAATTTCAAAATGAAAGTATTGAATCTTTCTCTAAGCCGCGTACTCATTTGAGCATTTTAGCCCGAACGAACCGAGCGCGCACCCCCGAATTGATCAAAAGATCAAGTGAATACGTGTCTTCGAACATAATTTTGGCGAACCGAGCACGCCGAACGTTTTCGGAGAGTTGTCGGTAACTATGAATTGCTCAAAGAAAGAGATTTAATTGTTTCTTTTGATTCAGTGGGTACGGAGGCTCGTTTACGGCGAGCTTTTTCGTGGAAAATTTGTTGTTTGGTTTATTTGTGCGCGCTCGGTTCGTTCGGTTCGTTCGGACTAAAATGCTCTAATGAATACGCACCTTAATATTTCTGTCTCGGAACCAAGCAAGTACCTAGTTGGTCGTTCCTCATATAAACCTATCATACAATGAAAAATATTAGGTATTAATAGTAAACAGATGTATGTAATTACAAAATTAAGATTGGTCTGTGGTGAAGAATATTTTCTTATTTACTGTACTGTAATCATAATCATATTTGAAGCATATTGTTCTACTCAAAATTAGAAGTAATATTATGTTTTAACTCAAAATTATAAAAAATACAGGCCCACCTTGAACATTGTACTTTGTAATGAATAAAATTGAATGTACTACTTAAGATTTTAGATGCTACAGGCTGTAGGTTGTTATCGTCAAAAGGGTTTTTTGTCCAATTCAGCATACATAGAAATTATTGTATCAAATTCTTTAATTAGAGTAACATTCCAATGAGAGTTGGGCAAATTAACAACTATTTGGTTTTCAATGAGATCATGTCTTAATTTGGCATAAAGTTCGTCGGTATTGCTGCAGTTGTCATGATTGCCATTTATAGAATGTTCTAATTCACTGTCATCTATACTGTAAACCTTAGGCAGTAGCAATAAGCCAGAAAGTGTTGATGAATTAGAGCACATTTTGAAAAAGATTGATTCATACAATATCTGTTCAGGAGGACCAGCGGCTACTTTATATTCAGACGTTGTACTACAAGCCGCTGATAAGGAAAAATTTGTATGGAGACATAAAAAATGTGAAATAATTTTAGAAACGGGGAAGACTTGTATACATTGTATCAGATTACGAGATTACACAGATTTCTAAGTGAGAGCATTGATAGAAAATATAAAGGGAGTAAGAGACAGAATATTGGGTGTCTTTCTTTAAGTCCACGAACAAAAAAAGTTGTATCTCAACTGAAATCAGAGATGTATTCAAAGAATAAGACTATAGTAGTAAAAAGCGATTGAATGTATCGGAAGAGAAATTGAATGTTTCATTTGAAAAATTCAAGACTATTGAAAAAAATAAACTTGATGGAGACTTGCAGCATAACAAGATTTGTCATAACCAGGTATGTTATACATTTATTGAAATATAAACAAAAATCTTATTATATAATTATCCTTAATGAACACATTTACATTAAGTATAAAATCTTTAATCATATGTAACCTGGATTCCTATAAACCTTTCGCCAATGGAGGAACAGATTATAAACAGAATGTTCAGAATATGATACATATAAGATAATAATTTTTGAGATCGATTAACATGGACGACAAGTCATTTTGAAGATCGTAAATGATAATGAAAGTTTTTAAAAAGGAATTTATTCAAGAATTAATTAAAACGAGCTTTTGAATACGAATTAAGTTTAGTGTGAATTGTATAGAAATTAAATGAATATTTTCATATTATTTGAAACTTGCTTTTAAATTTTACTGAAACCAATTACTTATGTAAAAAAATACATAAAAATAAACCGATAAATTAAAAATTGATCAATTATTTGATATTTTCTATTTCATTTCTCAACATAATTTAATTGTTCTGCGTACCTATAAAATTTTGTTTTAATACGTCAATTTAAATGTGCTAAATTTAACATAGTTGTTTTAATTTTTTCTTGTCGTTTCTTCTACTGCTTTTTTGTAATTTAAAAGACAACACATTTTTCCTTTCTTCAACATTATAGTAGTAGATTTTTCATCCGAGTAGATTTTAAAATTTAATTTTAATTAAGATTAATATTTTAACTAATTCAAATTTCTATTACAATTTTACGAATTGTATTGCTTTAAATTTGATGCTCATTTTTAGAGATTTTCTTACATTATTCTATGATTATGAAATACTTTGGTACATTTCGATAGTAATGCGTGAAAATGATGGACTCCTCGTATGGTCAATTTCGCTCGAGCAAAAAAATATAACATGCTTTACTTCTAACTCTACTATTCTTAGCCTGATTCCTAGGAATAAGATTTAATTTCAACGGCGACAATCGTAAGAAAATAATTTCTACAGGCGAAGTAGAAGATTGTTTGGAAGTAAGATATTGTGGTATATGAGACACTTACAATAATTGCAAGCGATATATGAGACCAATAGAATAATTGATCAAAGCGAGGTTCAAATCCCCTGCGAACCCAAGGAAAATTTTGCAAATTTACCTTTAATTACCTCAAGTTTACCTTCAACTTCTTCGGGCATAATTTTTGCACCTGTTCATTGTGAACATTTACTTGAACAAGGGGCTAGTCATGAACACCTTGTACTTGGTACTCATAATTTAGAAGCTTCCAAACACAAACATTCCAGTTTTTTGGAGGAAGTTCGAGAGTGGTCTGTTAGAAATAACATTTCTCATAAAGCAATAAATGAGTTGTTGTGTATACTGAGATCTCAACCAGGCAATGAAAACAATCCCAAAAGTGCTAGAGCATTTTTAGGAACGATTCGTAATATAAAAACAAGAATTGTAGCTCCTGGTGAATATTACCATTTTGGTATAGAAAATGTACTTAACTTTTTTAAATTGCATCAGTTGTCTCCTCCTGAACTAATAGAAGTTGCAGTAAACATTGATGGGCTCCCTATTAGTAAAAGTTCAGGAAGTCGGATTTATCCTATTTTAGCATTGATTTTAGGAGTTAAAAAAGTTGTAATATTCGGTATTTATCATGGAAATCAGAAACCTAAAGATGCTAATGATTTTTTACAGGAATTTGTGACAGAATGTGTGTGTTTATCAAAAGAAGGTGTTTTAGTTCAGGGGTACAAAGTTAATTTTAAAATAAAATATTTTTCATTTGATGCCCCTGCAAAATCGTTTTTACTTTGTGCAAAGGGCCATAGTGGGTATTCTTCATGTACAAGGTGCACTCAAGAAGGTGAATACATTAATGACAGAGTGTGTTTTCCAGACTTAGTCGATTATCAACTAAGGACTAATGTTAATTTTAGGGCGCATACTGATGAAAATTATCATTTGGGTTATACAATTTTAGAAATAATTGATTATTTAGATATGGTTAATGATATTCCCTTAGATTTTATGCATTTGGTTCTCTTAGGAATAACTAAATAATTGGTAGTGGCAACCTGGGTCTTTGGTAAACCACCGCATAATTTACGGACTAGATCAATTTGCTCCATAGATGAAATGCTAAAGAAAATGTCTGTTTATATACCATCTTAATTTTGTAGAAAATCTCGTGCAATTTCAGAGAGCAAACGATGGAAAGCAACAGAATTGAGGCTATTCCTTCTTTATACTGGCATTGTTGTTATGAAACCTTATCTATCTCTTAAAAAATATGACCATTTTTTATGTTTGTTTGTAATAATTACAATTCTGATATCTCCTGACTTAAGTGACTTTTATAATTATGCAGAAAAATTAATCAAATACTTTTTATTGGAAACTCAGAATATCTATATATGGTCGTCACTACATGTCGCACAACTTTCATAATTTGCTGCACCTTGTAGATTGTGTACGTAGGTTTGGACCTCTAGACAATTTTAGTACCTTTTGGAGTGAAAATTATTTACAGTGCATCAAAAATACTTTAAGAAAAGGCGATAAACCACTACAACAAATTGTAAAACGTTTTTCTGAAGGTATGCTTCATTCACCATCCGAATTAGTATTTGATAAAAATAATCTTGGCTGTAAGAACGAACAATTTATTTCCCCTTTATTACCTTTACCACAATATTTAAAGTTAGTAACACCGAAATTCGAATTAAATGCTGCTTATAAGAGGGACAATTGTTGCAAATTAAAAGATGGTAGTGTATCATTAGTCCATGGCTTCTCTGTTGGTGAAAACAGCCAGACTTTGGTCGTCATAAAAAAATTTGAAATCATGAATAATTTTGAGTAAATCTTTTATGATTTTAGATATTTCAGAAGTTTTGTTTAAATGTGTTAGATTGCCATATGAGGATGGTTTTGTTGTCTTTCCTTTAATACTGTAACGTGAAATGTCAACTGCAGGGCGAAGTGCGTTTACCCCCGTCTGACCTCGGCGGGACGCCTCAAAGGAATTACTGCGACGCGTAAAAGACAGCTGCATGAATTCTCCGGGATTGTTGTTTACGGAAAGTAAGTTGGGACCTTCTGAACATTTCCTGCGTAGGCGTTGTTAAAGGAACAATCGTACCTTCTAGAATGTACGAGAAGCATCTCGATCATGGTTGGGGTGTATATATAAGGGGGCTTGTGATCGAGGG
Organism: Cryptocephalus moraei; assembly: GCA_946251905.1. Lineage (NCBI taxonomy): Eukaryota > Metazoa > Arthropoda > Insecta > Coleoptera > Chrysomelidae > Cryptocephalus > Cryptocephalus moraei. Next base: position 9,711,653 of record OX276459.1, read on the forward strand.
GATTATTAGAAGTAGAGAAGCAGACGAGAACACGACATGTAGTAAACGATCCTCAAGCGGAGCAGTGTAAATAAATTATGTAGTGTCTAGTCTAGTGTACAAGTAGCAAAGTGTGTTAAATAAATTAGTGTACAATCAATGTAAATAAATTAGAAAATAAATGTTACATTGGTGTCAGAAGAGCGGATCATGAAGAAGTTACGCGAATTAAAAGTGGCCGAGTTAAAAAAAGAACTCGAGGAACGGGAATTGGAAACAGGAGGGAAGAAGACCGAATTCCAGGACCGACTCTCGGCATTTTTGAAAGAAAATGGCCAGGACCCGGAAGTTTTCGAGTTCGAAGATGATGACATCACGAAGCAAATCGCCGCCCAGAGGGAAGAAATCGCCGCCCAGAGGGAAGAAAGCGCCGCCCAGAGGGAAGACATCACTGCTCAAATCGCCGCCCAGAGGGAAGACATCACTGCTCAAATCGCTGCCCAGAAGGAAGAAATCGCCGATCAGAGGGATGGACATCACTGCTCAAATCGCTGCCCAGAGGGAAGACATCACTGCTCAAATCGCTGCCCAGAGGGAAGAAATCGCCGCCCAGAGGGAAGATATTTCTGCTCAAATCGCCGCCCAGAGGGAAGAGATAACCCACCAGATTGAGGCTCATCGTAAGGAGATTGAACAGAAGATCAAGCAGTTGGAAGAACGACTAGAACAACTCAGTAGCGGCGAGGGGAAAGAAGACGAAATTGAACAGAAGACGAAGCAGTTGGTAGAACGACAAAAGCGAGTCAGTAGCGGCGAGACGAAGGAAGAAATAAAGGCGGTCGTTCAACAGAACTCGATATCCACCAATCGAGTGACGCCCCCAACGTTCGATGGAAAAATTCCGTGGGCCAGCTACAAGAAGCAGTTTGAGGCAGCAGCGGAGGCTAATGCTTGGTCCCCTCACGAGAAAGCTGTTTCCCTAACGGTAGCCTTACGTGGAGAGGCGCGGGAAGTTCTTCAGACGCTATCCACCGAGGAAGCCGGGAATTACAAGGAGCTGCTGAGGCGACTGGAAATGCGGTTCGGCCAAACACATCTGGAGCAAGTCCATCAATCCCAGATGTCCAATCGCCGTCAGAGATCGAACGAGACCCTGCAGGAGTTCGAAGCGGACGTAGCCAGACTAGTGAGGTTGGCGTATCCCACGGCACCGGAACAGATGATGGAGTGCCTCGCAGTGCAGACGTTCGTGAGCGGGCTGCGGGACCAGGAACTGCAGATGGCCCTGAGGCTAGTTCGACCGAAAACAGTAATGAACGCGCTCGCCATCGCACTAGAACATGAGGCAGCAATGGAAGCCTCCCGCATTCACGGTTGTGCTCGAGCTGTTACCGAGGAGGTAGGCACAGAAAAACTCGTGGAGAAGGCCGTCCAGCAGATCATGGAGTTGCTGTCAGCACAGAAGACGCGGCCCAAAACAACGGTGCCGGCAAAGGCCCCGGAAAAACTAATGCGGGTCGATAAAAGGGAGGGGACGTCGACCCGTGGCAATAGGAACCCACGGGCCAGTATAGCCTCGTTTTCCCACCAATTGGGGAGCGCGTACGTCGATGGCACTATCGACGGGAGATCCCACGCCATGCTTGTGGACACGGGAGCTACGAAGACGATCGTACGCTCAGAAGTTGTGAGGGACCGTAGGAAGATTAGGCCAAGTAGGTGGCAATTGAGAACTGCCACTGGGGAGAAGGCAGTAATACACGGTGAAGCGACGGTTAGCATGACGTTGGGACGAGTAAAGATTGACCATCCTGTTCTCATAGCCGAAATTGAGGAAGACGTCATACTGGGGATGGACGTTATAAGGAATCATGGATTCCAGTTGGATTTCGAACACAGAGTGTTGAGGATCGGTCAAGAAGAATTACTGCTACACAATTGTGACAACTTTGTGTTAGACGTAATAATGGCAGAAGATGTGATTCTCCCGAAACGAAGCGAAACGATCACCTCTACCTGTCTGAGGGGTGTTGTGGAAGAGGGAATTCCAGCCGTGATCGAACCAGAAAACGATGACAATCGACTGGCTCGGGGGGTACTGGTAGGAAAGGCGCTCGTTACTCTCTCAAGCGAAGTGCCTGTGCGGCTACTCAACATCAATCAGTACCCGGTCACCATCAAGAAGGGTACGAAGCTGGGCACATGTATAGCCGCTTCGGCCATCGTCAGGGGCGTTAGTGAGGAAGAAAGATCCAGACACACTCCGCAGGACTTGAAACGAATTCTTTCCCAGACCAGTGCGTTTCTCTCACCCATACAGAAACAGAAGGCCAATGGATTAATAAATAAGTAACAGGACATATTTACCACCGAGAATGGAAAGCTGGGAAAGACCAAGGTCGTGACACATAAAATTGACACGGGCGAGACACGACCGATTCGACAAACAGCAAGACGACTACCCTTGGCCAAACGGGAGGAAGCCGAGAAAATCATCAGGGACCTAGAGCGGGACGGGGTCATCGAGCCGTCAAGCAGTCCATGGGCCTCGCCGGTAGTACTGGTGAAGAAAAAGGATGGGACTACTCGATTCTGTGTAGACTACCGGCAGGTGAACAGTGTCACCAAAAAGGACAGCTACCCGCTACCACGTATCGACGACACACTCGACACCCTTGCTGGATCCACGATATTTTCGACCTTGGATTTAAAAAGCGGCTATTGGCAAGTCGAAATGGACCCTGCCGATAAGGAAAAGACGGCATTTACCTTCGGTAATGGCCTGTGGCATTTTACAGTCATGCCATTCGGACTTTGTAATGCCCCAGCGACGTTTGAGAGGCTGATGGAGAGCGTGCTAATGGGTTTGACGTGGAAAACGTGCCTAGTCTATTTGGATGATGTCATCGTGATGGGCAAGACCTTCGAAGGACATCTGAAAAACTTAGAGGACGTCTTCCAGAGACTGCGAGGTGCGGGGCTGAAACTGAACCCGAAGAAATGTCAGCTCTTCAGAAGGAAGGTCTCTTACTTAGGGCACGTAGTGAGTAGAGAGGGCGTCGCCGTTGATCCGGACAAGACAAGTACGGTGAAGGAGTGGCCAATACCGGCAGATAAACACCAGTTGAGGAGTTTTCTGGGACTCTGCACGTACTAACGACGCTATGTCCGGATGTTCTCCGACGTCGCTAAGCCGTTGACAAAGCTCACGGAAGAAGGACGAAACTTCTGTTGGGATGAGGAATGCCAGTCTGCCTTCGACGAGCTGAAGAGGAAGTTGACCAGTGCCCCAGTGCTGAGTTTTCCTCTGCCAGAAGGACAGTTCATCCTGGACACCGACGCGAGCAATGTGGTGATTGGAAGTGTTCTATCGCAGCGTCAGGAGGGACAAGAACGTGTCCTTGGATACTTCAGCAAGGTACTCTCCAAACCAGAAAGGAATTACTGCGTCACCCGACGTGAATTATTGGCCATCGTCAAGTCCATCGAGCACTTCCATAAATATTTGTGTGGAAGGAGGTTTTTGATCCGGACCGATCATGCTGCTCTTAAATGGCTCCTCCAGTTTAAGAATCCCGAAGGACAGATCGCTCGCTGGATCGAGAGGCTCCAGGAGTATGACTTTGTCATAGAACATCGGCCAGGACAGAGTCATGGAAACGCAGACGCACTCTGGAGAAGACCATGCCCTGCGATGAGTGTCCTTATTGTCATAGAGCTGAGGAAAAGTCCGAGAAAGTCTACCGAACGACCGTGGTCGCCGAGGAATGGACACCATCCTCGTTACGACAAGAGCAAGAAAAAGACCCGGTTCTCAAAGAAATCCTGGTTTGGAAAGAGGGAGGAGGGCGTCCTGAGTGGCAAAAGGTATCACCTGGCTCGCCAAAACTCAAGAGCTATTGGGCACAGTGGGACTCGTTAGTGGTTGAGGATGGACTACTAAAACGCGTACTGGAGAGCCAAGACGGGACGGAGGAAAGACGGCAGTTGGTAATTCCCTCCAGTAAAATCCCGGAGGTCTTGCGGCACCTTCACGACGAATCGTCTGGTGGACATTTAGGGATCAAGAAAACGCTGCAGAAGGTACGGGAGCGATTCTACTGGATCAATTGTTCAGACGACGTGAAGGACTGGTGCAAGAAACGTGGTTTGTCCCCTAAGTTGCAGACCAATTGGGAAGGTCCCTATGTTGTAAAGAAACGAATCAATGACGTGGTCTACCGGGTAAGCAAACTACCAAACGGCAAGCCGAGAGTGGTGCATTTCAATCGGTTGGCACCCTATGAGGGGTCACACGATGAGGCGGAGGTTCCCCGGGTAAGAAACACGTTGGCGCAGGAGAACGAACTTTCGTTCGGAGAATTTATGAGCGCCTACGGGGGTACCGGAAAAGCACGGTATGGGGTAACCTGTGAAAAACAACAGGATTTGTTCAGCGTACCTGAAGAATACTCGTTGGCCTATTGTGTGTCCGCCGACCTGGTAATGTCACGAGGTATCGCTATACGGTTTTCAAGAAGAAGTACGGGCGCTTGGAACAACTCAGAGCGCAACTCCCGGAAATTGGCAAGGTTCTGGAACTACGTGACAACGTAAGACACATCTTTTATCTGGTTACGAAGGAGATCGGGTCCCTTAAACCATGTTATCACGATGTATGGCGAACCTTGCATAGGCTACGAGACCGACTGCTGGAGCTCGACATCAGGAAGCTAGCTGTCCCCAAGTTAGGTTCTGGACGAGATCAGCTGGACTGGAGGGTTGTCCGGAATATGCTGGAAGTAGTGTTGAAGAATACCGGAGTGGAAGTTTTAGTCTGCTGTTTTGGGCCTGCACTATGTCGACTCGGAAAGACGGTCCCCTGTTATTATAACGCCACGTCCCGTTGTAAGCGGGGGGCTAACTGCAGGTTCCTGCATGGGCCTACCAGGGATACGTTTCGGGACGAAACGTCTCTAAGGCGGGGGCAGTGTAACGTGAAATGTCAACTGCAGGGCGAAGTGCGTTTACCCCCGTCTGACCTCGGCGGGACGCCTCAAAGGAATTACTGCGACGCGTAAAAGACAGCTGCATGAATTCTCCGGGATTGTTGTATACGGAAAGTAAGTTGGGACCTTCTGAACATTTCCTGCGTAGGCGTTGTTAAAGGAACAATCGTACCTTCTAGAATGTACGAGAAGCATCTCGATCATGGTTGGGGTGTATATATAAGGGGGCTTGTGATCGAGGGGATTATTAAAAGTAGAGAAGCAGACGTAAACACGACATGTAGTAAACGATCCTCAAGCGGAGCAGTGTAAATAAATTATGTAGTGTCTAGTCTAGTGTACAAGTAGCAAAGTGTGTTAAATAAATTAGTGTACAATCAATGTAAATAAATTAGAAAATAAATGTTACAATACATATACAAAGCCAAATTATCTGTGTAACTTATCTATGTACTCATTTCCTTTTTTGTTCCTTTTGAGTAAAATTTTTTTATTCTATGGTGTAATTTTTTGTAGGTATATACTATATTATTTAAATCTATCTCTGCCTTTTCTTGTTTGAAACAAAGGGTGTTCAATTGACATGACATGCAATCAATTACAGAAAAATGAATAAATGACTAGTGTACTTTTTTCAGTTATATATACCTATTTTATCACTCTATTGTCTCTGGCCATAGGTTTTTTTAATTAACGATGGAAGGCTGGCAAATTGTAAAGTTTCCCGATGAAGACAACAAAGTAGAGGCAGTGCCTGCAAGTTGGGTTCATACTGATAAAAATGGTTTAAAGTGTTTCTGGCCATCAAGTATTTCTAACAGTAAAGTGGTGGCAGCAATAAAGGGCCAAAAGTTACCTGAGGCTAACTGGATCGCTTATACAGTAACTCTAATTACGCCTGCAATAATATATAGTGACTTTTCAACTGCATCGCGGAAGGCTAATAGAGCCCAATATACTAGCGGCCTAGACACAACCACAGACAATTCATTACAGACAGTCAAAGTAAATGGGTGAAGCTTTTAGTTCTTAACTGGTGGCGTACTGTCGCTATTTCTGTAATAAATTCGAATATTCGTCTAGAAATCTGCACGTGAGGCAAAATTGTTGGTGGGGGTAGCTGTTCAAGATTCCAATGCTGATACAATGTTGTCAAATGTTGTCAAAGCAGATAGGGTCGTCGAGTAGATAACGAAGGGTCGAAGTTTTTATACCTGAGGTCTCTGACCAGACTGGCTATAATCACCTATAATCTTCCGAAGCGAAATAAATTTCAATATGTAACAAGGAACAGGAATTTTCCCGTATAACCTTGTATTATCGGACTCTATTAGATAACATATACATATTAATTGTTTTAAACTAAAAATTATGTTTATTATGAATACAAATTTAGTAGGTAGGTGAAAGATGCAGTTGATAATAGTTAATAAATTATTGATCAACAATTAATCGTTATGATTTTACATAGGTATTTTTTATAATAAAATCTCAAATTTGCTATGGTTTGTTGGAAATACGACTTTATAGGTAGCATAGGCTATCATAATGGCTGGAAATAAATGTCAATATTTTAATTGTGGTGTTTCGCGAAAGCAACATCCAGACCTGCGATTCTTTAGATTTCCTTTAGATGAAGACATTTGTCGAAAATGGATTATAAATTGTGGTAATCCTAGCCTTGTCGGACTTCTACCCGAGCAAGTTCATTGTAAATATTTATGCCAAAAGCATTTGTGCAATGAAACAGATTATAAAACTGAAAAAAACGCTTTTTAAAAAAGGGTGCAGTTCCGTTCCATTACGATATGGGGGAGGACGACAACTACGTCGTTTTAACCCCTAAACGTAAATATGATTCCCCTTATAAAACGTCTGTTTACAAAAAACAACCTGAAGTTGACAATATTCTTTCAGTGAGTTTCTGTGCTAATATTAGTTCTCCTCCAGACAATAGTCAGTTCCTTTCTGATATTTCTGATTTGCCTGATAATGTAATTCAGAGTTCTCCAAGGAAACAAAAATTAACAGAAATAATTCTGTCCCAAAGAAGAAAGATTAAAAATTATGCAAACCAAATTAGAACACTAAAAATAAAACAACAAGATACTTTTAAATTAACAGATTTTAAGCATAGTGTAGTAAGGACATTTATAGCTATGCAACTTAAAAAAAAAACAAGCTGCTTGGTTCCGACAAGAGAAAGATTTTTCTATCTCACTGTATTATAAGTCCCCATCCACTTATAAATTTCTAAGGAAACAAGCTTTTAAACTTCCATCTCCTTCTACTATCCGTACGTGGAACGGAAAAATTCATTTTCGCACTGGTGTAAATGAAACTATGTTACAACATTTAAAAGTAAAGTGTCGTGTTATGGATGAAAATATAAAGAATGTGATTATCTAGAGAATTCCACTCAACCGTCTGAACCTGAAACATCCCTACAAAATATCCCTTCTACATCTAGTTCTGAAGTTTCAGTGTTATTGAAAAATTTAACTAACGGGCCTTTATAGAATTGTTCTTTAGTTTATTATGCTCGGTATTTAGTCCATGCGACTATAAATAAATACGATTGTGAATTATGTAAGAAAAACAGACGTCTTCCGTGTGTCTCAAAGATTCTAGTCAAATGAATTGGCTGTGACACAACTGACGGAGAAGAGGATTACAATAAACGGCGAAGAAGGAAGAACCCTCGATATGCATCTTTCTCATCGGAGGAAGAGTCTTTACATTCACCATTAAAATCAGTTCGTAAATCCCCACGATTAAAACTACCAACGCCACCAAAAACTACAAGTAAGTAAAAAAAAACCTTTACTGTTATTCTAATGGAGCATCAGGGTTCTATTGAAGTATGGCTTCGGGGAGTCCTTTTCTATTTAGCATGACAAGTCACACACACTGTAAAATGCCGAGTCAAATTATGAGTGCAACTTTATCCAAATTGAACCATTAGATTTTTTTTTATTATTGTCTTACATGGCTGTTTAAATTACTGTTTGGGCTCCGCGCAATTGTTTGAGAACCCCTATTCTATAGGGCCTTTGTTTGTTTGGTTTTTGTAATGAATTGATATAATTATATTGTTGTTTTTAGATCCTACATCACCAGCTGTTTCGAATGTTACACGGAATTTGACTGAAAGGCTATCATGCAGTCAGCCTTCTCATAACTTAAAAACAAAAGAATCTGCTCTAAATAATGCTGAGTATGTATATTACACACATTTTTGTAGTACTATAATACTATGTATATATACGAATTTTTCGTATACGCTTGTTAAAACACTACACCTATATGTTATTAACTTTTTGGTGTGTTTTAGGAACAGCTCAACCACCGAACAAAATCCTAGGCAACCATTAGCAAGCTCTACTACAAGTATTAATTTAACTAAGTCTGCAGGTAATATATTATTGATTTTTAAATCGTTAATTCAAATTCTTCAAATACAAAACTAATTTGCAGACTTTGTCGAGATTATAAGATTACTTCACGTCATCAATGGAAGGGTGTATCAAAATACGCAATTAATTACTACTATACTGAATAACCAAGCTAGTGTTATTCCAAGTAAAAGAGAACATAAAGAAGAATCAATTTCAAACATAGACTTAAACTTGCCTGCAAAAACATCTGAATGGCTTATTGAGTTGGATTCTTTGCTTGATGATGACACATCAAGACAACTTTTGGTAAGATTATTATTTATTTGTGGTCGATGTAAAAAATACTAAATATTTGCAGCCTACGTTTTTAGGCTGCAATTAATTAATGGCTGTTTGAGCACAATAGCACAAATATTATTTGGTGCCCACATATAACATGCGGCTGTTTCTTATTATTTTTCAGATCAAAAAGTTTATTTTTGTTGGAGGGGATTCCATTAAAGATGTTGTGGAATTTTACCCAGACTGGTGACCGATGAGGTATTGAAAGAATATAGTTGGATAGGAGGAAAAGGAAAAAAGAAGTTTGCGTTATTAAGTAATCTAAGGAATGTTATAAACGGTAAGTGAAAACAATAAAAATACATTTTTTGGTCTGAGGGAAAAATGTCTATTAGGTTTTTTGTTCCCTGTATACAGGCGAACAACTTTTGTAAAACATTTTTGAGAAACGTACAAAAAAAAGTTATTTGCAATTATTTTAACAATATGACGTTTCTAGTTTTTCACGCTTCCTATGGATTTTTTGTCCGTTATGTTAGGAATCATGTCCTTTATTACTATATATCTCCGACTCATAAATCTACCTTTTAGCCTGGCCTGCCATGGCCATGGTGTTTTTTACAGAACGATCCAGATGGCCAAACAATTACCTGATCCACACAAGACTAAATTACATTAAATATGTTTTTGTTCTTTTATTGTATTTGTATTGTACTTTGTAAATTGAAACAAATTTTGATAAACTAAAGCCTGTGTATTTATTTTCAGAGACTGTCAAGCAGAATTCTATCACAAAAAAAGAGTTTACTGAAAAGGCAGTAGAGCAGACCATTGCCTTTTTTCTTTCAAAGGCTACTGAACGGTGTACCCGGAAAATGTAAGTATTTTAGTTCCTTATTCCTTTTCTACAATAGTTATTCATTACACATATGTTCACTGTTTGTGAAATTGGTTGAAGTCTATGAATGAAGCTAAAAAGGTAACAAATATTAAGCAACCTTTTTAGGGTTAAGAACGCAATAAGAAATGAAGATATAGTTTAAAGAAGAAATGGAAACAAAGAAAAAAACGTGCTAGAAAGTGTTAAAACGCGTTAGTGTTAGAACTAAAGAAAACTGCAAAAAAAAAGAATTGGTGAAAGTATGGGATAGGAATACACAACTGATAGGAAGGAGTCATATAATAGAACCATTAACTAAAACTTCCTGATGCTGTAGTCGTTATTTCTTCAGAATAATATGGTATGATCATAAATATTTTATTGTTCTTATATTACAAAATATCGTGTATACCTACATACAGTGTGTTTCCTAATAACTGCGAAAGTTTGTAGGGGTTTATAGGTAGGTAATGGTAGGTTTACATGAAAGACCCACTTTTAATTTTCGACAAGGAATCACCCCCTAAAAATTTTCGCATTTATTAGAAAACATCTGTATATTATTATTTTTTATTGAATAGGTTTTACGAAAACAGAAATAAAAGTATCATTTTGTTTTTTAAGATTATGTATATTTTGTTTCACAATTTTACATTTTGTTATAGTAAAATGGCAAGAATTTATCTCTTTATTTGTACTTTTCTATTGTTTTGTACTTGAGTTTTGTTTCTCTTATGTTTATTTAAATGTAAAGTGAATGTTAATACAGTTTCTTTCAACTAATATTTGCGTTTCATTGAAGCCATGGAAACTTGTTCATTAATTTTGTGTGACTTTATCTTTGCAGAAAAATATAATTATGACTTTTGAAGATATGATCGGGGCTGCAGCCTGGGGGCAGAGAAAGAAAACTTTTTTCTTGTAAAACGTTTCGATTATATTTCTAACCTTCTTCAGTTACTGGAATGCGAACATCTGACACAATTGAAAATTTCTTTATTGTCCGAATGTGCCAGATGTTCGCACTTAACCAACAGATTGTATTTCTGTTGAGATGCCACGATTTTTAAGAAAAAAACCTCACTTTCGAGTAACTGGAGAAGATTGGAAATATAGTCGAAACGTTTTACAAGAAAATAGAGTTTTCATTCTCCGCCCCCAGGCTGCAGCCCCGATATCTTCAAAAGAATGTTTGTAAGGTATGCTGCGAATATGCCTACTTTGCAATATATTATGAATATTCCTGCAATGAGTTTGTGCCGTCTGGGAATATTATAGTAGGAGAGCTGATGTCAGAAAAGTCGACCAATCTGCACAAGTTTTTAACTTCATTCACATATGGAATATGCCACTTTATTAACGAAATTGCGTTTCTGCCACCTCAGGCTGGTGAATATTAATTGTTATTTAAGAAAAACGGTTGTAAAAAACGAAAAGAATTTTGACCAATCTGCACAAACCCCAAAATGTGCATACTGCTTCTTTTCACCAAAACAAGGCACACCGAACTATTCTGCCATGTCTGACTGGTGCGAAAATCGTTCTGCCTAGGTTTTTTCGACGGAAAAATGGAGACCAAATTTTGACCAATCTGCACAGCTTCCAAAATGGTAAATCCGAGTTTGTCATGTTGAATCAAGTTCTCGAATACCATTCTGCCAGACTAAAATAGTGCGAAAAATGTTCTGCCAAACCATTTTCCGAGAGGAATATCTAGAAAATTCAACCAACGTGCACAAGTTCCAAACTTTACACATGACATCGTTATGACACAGAAACCTCATGCGAACTATTCTGCCAATCCTTTTCGGTGAGAAAAGTGTTCTGCCAAGTAATTTTCCAGTAAAAAAATCTTGAAAATTCGACCAATTCGCACAAGCTTCAAATTTTGCACACGGCTTCGTAATTACACAGGAAGCTTATGTGAACTATTCTGTCAGCTTGAAACGGTGCGAAAAATGTTCTGCCAAGCAAGCGTTGGATAAAAAACCACGAAATTCTTAAAAATCACCTCGAACTTGTAAGTTAATTTGGCAATTTCCCCGCATTTTTTGGTCAATTTGAAGAGATTCATCCCTCTAGTTTTTTCGTTAAAATTCAATCAGAACGTGGTATCAGTCAAATTTATTCAGAGAAATTCTAAGTAATTCGAGTAACATCATGATACTGCCTAATCCCTTTATGTTACATTAATTCTATTAAATTGTGCTTGAAATGTTGAATTTGGCGATGTTATGGCTTCCAACGAAGGGAAATGATAAAAAAAATTATGAAAAAAAAGTTATTATTTATTTTGTTACTATTAAAGATATTTCTTTCCATTTATTCTTTCCTTTTTTTATTCATCATATCATCGTTGGAGACTTCTTCTTCACTTGAGGTATCTGACATATGAAAATGTTCATCTTCCAGCTTCATCTAGGGGTAGAACCACTATTAATTGTTAGGTAAACAAGTTACAGTTTATCTTCTCATTGAAAATTACCTGAAATTAGGTAGATATCTTCGGGTTCAGTAATGCTGTCAGTGGTCTCAGGCTCTAAAATATCTTCCAGCGTTCTGGGCAACTGCGGCCCCCGAAACCATTCGAACTTCTTGTAAAAACTTGCATAGGTATTCCATATTCAGTACAACGTGTTGAGACTATTTTGTGATTGTCATTGTAGAAGTAACGTTTAGTTATTAATGTTTAATTTTAATTATATTACGACTGTTAGCATATTACAATGTAATATGATGACAATAATAATTAATAATGTAATAATTACATATTTGTATAAATGCAACACAAAAAATGTACTATTTTCCTTTTTGTTTTTACCACTCCAAATGGGGAGTTTTATATAATAAATAAGTGGGAATTGATTGGTTCCTTGTGCTGTAAGTAGACGCCAAATAAGTAAAGTTGGATGGAATCCCTTTTTTGATTGGCCAACTTTACTTTTTTGACATCCACTCACAGCAGATTTAATTAATCTTAAAATTTTTTGTCGAGTTTTGGGAATATAGTAGAAATGTAACTGCAGGGGGTCCACCGAAATCAGCTAAATTTTGAAAGTGGTCTATGAGAAAAAAGTTTGGAAACCTTTGGTATAGAGGATGGGGAGAATTCCTGCTCGAAAATATCCACGAGGTATACTTCACCGTAAACCAACTATGAGTTGCCTGGTTTTATATATAGTGTGGATTTTGCTCGATTATTCTACTCATTTTATGGATTTCCTTGAAAGCTTGGCAGAACATTTTTCGCACCGTTTCAAGCTGGCAGAATAGTTCGCATAAGTTTCCTGTACCTATAATTACAAAGTCGTGCGCAAAATTTGAAGCTTGTGCAAATTGGTCGAATTTTCAAGATTTTTTTTACTGGAAAATTACTTGGCAGAACACTTATCTCACCGAAAAGGGTTGGCAGAATAGTTCGCCTAAGGTTTCTGTGTCATAACGATGTCGTCTGTAAAGTTTGGAGCTTGTGCACATTGGTTGAATTTTCCAGATTTTCCTCTCGGAAAATGGTTTGGCAGAACATTTTTCGCACCATTTTAGTCTGGCAGAATGGTATTCGGGGACTTTGTTTAACATTATAAATTCATGTTTAGTATTTTGGAACTTGTGCAGATTGGTCAAAATTTTTCCGTGGAAAAACCCCGGGCAGAACGATTTTCGCACCAGTCAGACATGGCAGAACAGTTAGGAGTGCCTTCTTTTGATGAAAAGAAGCAGTATTCAAATTTTGGGGTTTGTGCAGATCGGTCAAATTACTCTCCTATTTTGCAATATTGACGATTGTTTATTAACAAAATGGCACCGATTTGGGGTGGCAGAAACTTTTTTGTTAATAGTAGGTGTTGTTCTCGCATATGAGTAGCATTCGAAAGTTGTGCAGATCGGTCGTTTTTTCCTGACACCAGCTCTCCTATTACGATGTATTAGTTAAGTACCTACATTATTTCTCTTCGTTGTGTGTTAAATCTTTTCTTGAAATACCTATTGTCGATAATATACCTGATCTCTTATTATCGTTGAGAAAAGAATACTCGTCTGAAATATCACAATCGTTTGTAAATTCTGATTTGAAATATGTACAGAATGTATACATCAACTATTTTTGGATAAAGTTTTTTTGGAATAGAGTCTGGAATAGTTTTCCATCATTGAAGCTGCGCAGTAGGATCTGACGATCTGACATTGCAAATTATTAAAGCAAAACAATACTTACCCAAACACCAACACTAACATGGCCGACGAAATGACCAGGCAGACATGACGAAATCGAAATGATTTGTTTGAAATAATTGTTTAAATATGTTTATAACACGATTTAAGACAGAATATATGACTAGTGTTGAATTAAATTTATATTGGATAGTGCCTAAATGGAGGTTACTCTTTGAAGATAAAAAGTAAGGTGATGAAAGAAAATTGGTTTCACAGACAAAAATTAAATTTCTTATTGGGAAATTTTGGCATTTATTTGTTTAATAGAAGAAGGAAAGCCGCAGCAAATGAATTTCTTCTAATTGTTAAAAGTTCGATAGCTCGACTCTCAAAATACTCAATTATTGTTCGTTCCCGCGAAGAAGAAAAACCGCCCGTTCAATTCAAAGCGTTTTATTCTAATATCCCTCGAACTCGGGTCGCGAGACGACGTGCTCTCGAAATTTCCGTTTAATATAATCATTATGGTGTTGTAAACCCACAACTTACAGAACCTGCATATTATAATCATTCTCTACTCATAATCCATCAATGATCATGTTTAGAGTTAGGATTTTATGTAAAAAACATCTTTTTTGTTTTTAGGAATATCATCCCAATATTTTGAGAATATCAATTCTATACTAAAATAAGGTGATTAACGCTATAAAAAAATTACATATTTTGCATAAAATCAAGTTTTAGTACATATTTTTAGTTTTTGTGCATAAAGTGAATATTTTGTACATTTTCAACATAAAATCGCATATTTATGACCCATTCCTTAGTTTATAACAATTTTCAATATGGGGATTCCCCACTAATAAAATGAGAAATGAGGGGGAATTGTGCATTCCTAGAATTCCTTTACCTGCTGGTCCCATCGGCAGCAGGTTAAGCCGGAAGGGATCATTTACTGTTATTACTTGGACACATGTCTCTAGGTAATGAGATCTTAACTATATTATACCAAGAATTTAACAATTGGGTAAGTTATGATTGGATGAAATACATTCACTCTCCTCCCTTCAAGTCTTTGCGTCTGCTGTTTAACGGCTTTTGAAAATTAGAAATTACATTTACTTTCCGAATGTGCAAAGGTGAACCTAAAAATTAAAAATGCCTAAAGTGAGTGGTAGTCTTGTGGCTGTGTGGATAAGAAATCATCCAGAACTAGTTTTTCAAAACGAAGAAGTTTTTTGCAAGGCTTGCGGAAAAGTGGTAAGTTCTCACTAATTATATAAATTACGTACACTAAATACACTAAAACACTAGAATACACTAAAGTTTGTTTTAAATTTTTAAACTAATACTTAGTACCTTAAAAAAATATTTTCTATGACGTACTCGCTTCACAGGCGGCGAGGGCATGCCGTAACGGTCGTGCGGAGGCTTACTTTCAGCAACAAATTAAAATTATAAATATTAGAGATTGAAATCCGGGAGTCGGGACTTATTTATCGGAAATTTTCTCCTCTTTAAGGATTTTTTTAGCGAATTTCTCTATCTCTTATGGTTTTTGAGTTGTAATTAAAAAATCGAAACAGCTTTTTATTTTTTCGTTTTTTGTTAATAACAATTGCAATTTTTCTTAGCAGAAAAAATCCTCAAACCGATTTTCTCAGATTTGCATTCAGCGTCCTCATATTTTTCCTAGCCTTCTAACTATTTTTCGCAGCAAACACACATCTTGACTAGACTATATATACATTTCAAGTTCTTGTTTTTTTCAAAACTAAATATGGATTCTATTAATTATATTCAATTAATATTAGTATTTATTTTGCAGATAACGTGTGAAAAAAAATCACAAATAGATCAACACGTCGCCACTGGGAAGCATAAAAGTGGATGTGAAAGAATGAGGAAGACGAAAATTTCGCAAAGTTCTTTACAACAATGCATTTCGTCAGTTCCTTCAAGACCTATTCAAGATGGACAAGATGACTTCAATTTTCGGCTATGTGACGCACTGTTAAGTGCAAATATTCCATTAAATAAGGTACAAAATCCTAAGTTTAAACAGTTTTTGGAAACATGTTCCAACAAAAAAGTACCTCACGAAAGTACATTAAGAAAAAATTATGTTTGTGCCGTTTACAAAAATGTAATTGAAGATATAAAAAAACAAATTAACAATCAGTTTTTATACGTTATTGTTGATGAGACGACCGATGTTCGTGGTCGTTATATTGCAAATTTGTTAGTTGGTGTTCTTAATCCAAATATTTTGCCAAAATCTTTTTTGATAAGTACGAAGGAGTTAAAAAAAACCAATGGCGTAGAAATTGTTCGCTTTGTTAATGAAAGTTTGATGGCTTTTTTTGCTCCAGACATACTACCGACTGACAAAATTCTCCTTTTCGTCACAGATGCGGCAGCGTATATGGTTAAAGCAGGGGCAAATTTAAAATTTTTTTACAAAAATTTAATCCACGTGACTTGTCTAGCACATGGAATAAATAGAGTTGCCGAGGAAATTAGAGGTCAGTTTCCTTTAGTTAATTCCTTAATTTCAAACGTAAAAAAAATATTTAGGAAAGCACCCTTACGAGTCCAAGTCTATAAAGAAAGATTGTCGAATGTTCCCCTACCTCCTGAACCGGTAATTACCCGATGGGGGACATGGTTAGACGCAGCCATATTCCACGCGAACCACTATAGTAGTATTAAAAATGTTGTAATGGAGTTTTCAGATTCAGCTGAATCAATTGTTAAAACCAAAGGTTTATTCGAAAAACGCGAGATTCTCGATCAGTTGACATATATTAAAGCTCATTATAGTTTTTTAGGTCAGTTAATTAAAAAATTAGAGACTAACCAAATGCCTCTAATAGAGTCAATTTGTATTGTAGAGCAATGTGAGAATTTATTGAAAAACGTTCCAGGCCAAATTGGTAAAGTTATACTAGATAAATATTACAGTGTGACAACTAAGAATGATGGATTTCAAAAGCTAGCAGAAGTATCAAAAATTTTATCACTCAGTTCGACTGTTAAAGGTAGTAATTTAAATTTAGACCCCGAACATTTGGCATCATTAAAATACGCACCGATTACTTCAGTTGACGTTGAAAGAACATTTTCAGCATATAAAAATATTTTAAGCGACAAAAGACAAAATTTGAGTGTCGAAAATCTAGAAAGATATTTAATTATAAGTTGGTACAATAATAAACTATGTACATCTCATTGTGAAAGCGAATAGTAATTTATCAAGTGATATCAATATATGGAATTATATATATGTATTTTATGTAACTAATTACAATCTTTTACGATACCTATAATTATGTAAATTATGTAACAAACATTATGTAAAAATTATTATTGTTTCTGTATAAATGAATTTAGATAACGTTTTATTGTTTTACTTCCTTTTTGCTTGATTTTCAGCAGGTAAAATACACCAAAAATAAAATGCATAAAAATGCATAAACTGTAAAAATGATGCATGTTTTTGACATATTTTTGGGAAAAACATGACATATTTATGCACATATTTCAAGCATTTCGTGTGCATAACAATCCGAACTCTAATCATGTTTACTCCTTTTTCTTATTTCAAACTTTCCACTCTTCTCTGTTACTTTATTATTTATTTCCGTTTAACACTTTATCTTCTAAAATTGACAATAACACCTCTTTTTTAATTTGC
Source organism: Cryptocephalus moraei (assembly GCA_946251905.1). NCBI lineage: Eukaryota > Metazoa > Arthropoda > Insecta > Coleoptera > Chrysomelidae > Cryptocephalus > Cryptocephalus moraei. Next base: position 9,729,032 of record OX276459.1, read on the forward strand.
TTTTGCAGACCCGGATCAAATATACCTGGCGATTAGGTATAGAGCCACAATTACTAACAATATGGATTCTAGAATATTATAAATTATATAGGTCCACCGAGTTGAATAGAGGGTCATAGCCCTATAACAGCACCAATAAATAGTTATTGTAATTTACTAATATCATATTATGTAACTATTCAAAAATAAACTATATTGTATTGTATTGTGTATTGTAAGAGAGGAGACTTAATCGTAAGCTAGACGACAAGAAAGATAACTTTTGTTATTAAATAGTAAGAATATAAAGCTGAAAAGTGTTTAAATCAAAAACGCCTTCGTTTATTATTGTTAGAGTAGGAGTTATTAACAAAATATTTTATTCATCATAATAATAAGTACTGGCTACATATTTTCCAAGTACAAATTTCTCTACATATATATTTCAATAATATTATATTTATCTAGGATTCAATTCAGGTTATATTAGTAATTTTGAGGTACAAAAATAATTAAGTGTGTACCATCAGATTATATTTGGAGAATTTATATAAAAACTAAAGCGTATTTATTCATACATAAAATTTAGCAGGTACCATTCGACTTTGTAAATTACATGAATTCATACAAATTCATTACTTAAACACATACATATAGTTTGAAAGTAAGATTATTAATTTATTCACTCATTCTTGAAACTTTCAACAATTTTAATCTAAAGGAGACAGTAAAAAGTAGGTTGTATCCGGGATCGGTGAACATGCAACTGTTGCCTGAGATGACCTAATGAAAGTCTTATTGAATACAAAAGAGAACATTTATCTGTCATTTATATGAATGTATGAGTGACGCTTTAATTCATTAGATCGAGCAAAAGTCTTATTGCAATGTAAACATGAGAAAGGTTTCTCACCCGTATGTATGAGTAAGTGAACATTTAAAGAATCCATCCGAATAAAACTTTTATTGCAATGTAAACATGCGTAAGATTTTTTACCTGTATGAGCGCGTAAGTGACGATTTAAATTACTTGAGCAAGCAAAACTCTTGTTGCAATGTGAACATTTGTAAGGTTTTTCACCTGTATGAGTGCGTAAGTGACAATTCAAAAGACTCGACCGAATAAAACTCTTGTTGCAATGTGAACATTTGAAAGGTTCTTCACCTGTATGAGTATGTAAGTGATAATTTAAATGACCCGACTGAGCAAAACTCTTATTGCAATGTGAACATTTGAAAGGTTTTTCACCTGTATGTAAACGTAAGTGAACATTTACATTACTCAACCGAGTAAAACTCTTATTGCAATGTGAACATTTGAAAGGTGTTTCACCTGTATGAATGCGCAAGTGAATCTTCAAGTTATAAGGGTAACGGAAAATTTTACCACAATATGTACACTTAAGTTTATTATTAACTTTCTTCTGGTGAACCATAGAGTCTGGTAGCACTTGATGATCTAAGACGACACGTGAAACTAACCCAGTTTTTCCATTGCCACCAGATGCTGTACGATAATCAGGATCGGACGCTTCTTCTTTTTTAAGATGATCCTCAATGTCGATAAGAGGTTCTTTTTTGACCTCTCCAGCCGACACTACTTTATCTATCCTGGATTGGTTGCTAGGAAAATTTGAGCAGCCTGCTAGCATTTGTCCTTCAATGAACACTCCACTCGGCACTACTGGACGATAGGAATTCCAATCTACTTCGTCTGATATTTCTGTTTTAATTAAGGGAGGATACTCAATGTCGATTGAAGGTTCGTCTTTGACCTGCCCGATGGATAGCAACTCATCTACTTTGTACGCGTTGACCTTACACCTCTCGATGTAAATCGAAAATCCCTCGTAGCGTGATCTACATTTGTCGCAGATATTCTTGTGGGATGTCATAATCGGATTCTGGAAGGAAAGATATCAGTTAAAGTTTTGTAGATAAGTGATGCGGCACAGTAAGACTAAGATACATTATTATAAGTCCACAAGATAATCGTGTGAAATAAATTGCGCCCCATACTCACTTCGGTGCTGATTATCTTCCAGAAACGCCACAAGTTCTCGTCGATGGTTTGCACTAGTGCCTCTTGCAGGCACCAATCGCAAGCGGCCATAATTTCTTCCGTATGACTCATTGCAGTTGATGTCTTGATGTACAGAAACCGATCGAGCACTTTACAAAGTACAAAAACTATTAGAAAAAGCCAAAGTAGCTAAACAGATTACTCTCCTACCCTACTGCTCGTCAAGTGTCAAGGACGTCAACACGACGTCAAGACCGTCAAGCGTCAAGTACTCCACGACGACCACGACCAAGGCCTATCAACTTTAAATATAGAGAAATTAGTAAAACTTGCGGTGCCGTCATCAATGACGTCACATTTATTGCCAATTGCCGTTGGTGTCACATAAAAATTTGCTTTAAACAGAGCACACTGTTATCCCAGTTAAAAAGAGATAGCACACTGTCGGATGTTAGCCGATAAAATATAAGTTGGTAGCCGTGGGCACTGTTGTCAGACCATTCACGAATTGACACGAAAGTTTTGTTATGATTTTGAGAATTTGAGGTTATACTTCGAAATCTTTGCTCGCTTCGGTAAATTGTAAATTAAATACGTGTTTGGGTGTTTTCGAGTGTAAGGAATTGCAATAAAATGCCTAAACCATTGAATAGGCTGTGTCAGCAGCTGGTCTCGTCTCTAATCAGTTACTTTGAACTGGAACGAAATAATGGGGGCCCCTTACTCCCGTTAAACTGCGTTAGAGAGGTAAATTATTGATACTATTGGTTATTAAGCTTCTATGGCCCTTATTGGAAATTTTAGCGTGTTTCAGCTGCACTGAAGATCAGTGTGTGTACTGTGAGTAGAATCTCGCAAAAGTGAAGAGTGATGTGGTGTTAAAGTCGCCAAAGAAAAACCGGAGGAACCGTCAGTTATTATTATGGGCAACGCACCGTACCACAGTACATTGGTAGATAAGGCTCCTACAAGTGGATCGACAAAGCCTGTTATAAAGGATTGGCTTACAAAACATAACTTTCAATTTGAACATACAATGTTGAAGAGTGAACTACTTCAAATTGTTAATCAGTAAGTAGAAATGAAATATAAACATTTGTGTTTGTGTAATTTTTTTTCTAGAAATAAACCAGAAAAGATATACCTAACGGATCAGATGGCTGAACAATATGGCCATAGAGTGTTACGTCTTCCTCCCTATCATTGTATATTCAATCCAATCGAGTTGATATGGGGCGTGACGAAAAATTATTATAACCAACATGTAGGTCGAGATGGAAATGCAAATGATAACTGTTTGGACATGTGGAAAGAAGCATTGTCTACCATTACACCTGTGGTCTGGATGAACTCCATCAAGCATACAGAACAAGTAATTGAGAAATGGTGGAATCGTGAACGAATGTTTGATAGAATGGAAGTTAACAATTTAGTGATTGACTTGAACAGTGACTCAGAGAGTAATAGTGATTTTTAGGAAATATTTAACATCTACACGAACATGCCATCTGTAGTGACTGTGAATCTAAAATCGAGCCTGATATGTCTGGTATCTCACTTTTACCTATATCAGATTCTGACTAAAGTAAATACATCTTACTCTAGGTATGTGCACCGTATTATTGTACAATAATGTATTATTAGAATATTATTATATTGTAACTGCAGTGCATGCATATTTATATAGTAAAACTTTTTTTAGGTGAACATAAAATGAAGGCTCGATGGACACATGTAAAGCTGCCAATAGAGAGTTGATAAGAGACAGTACTTCCGACGGGTTGACCAGGGTGTGTTTCCTTCCGCGACTTTCATAACTACAATATTCTGCTTGAATTCCAGATTCTAGGCCGTTGGACATGCACCTCCCTACAATGTCTCTACGCTCCTCGATCCAATTACACCTGCCAATTTAGTGTACACTTTCTTGATCCAAATGTTGCAGATCAGTTATTATATCATACTTGTAGTTTGTAGCTTATCTTCTGAGCAGTGTTTCCATTTCATTTTCATTGGTGTAAATATTTCTTTTCTGTTTTGGATTTGTCATCTATTAATGTTATTTGTTTTCTTCTATTTGCTACTGTATTCCTTAATATTTTTGGTTCTATACTTATGGTTTTCACAACAATGTCAGTCCCGACCTCCATACTTCTCTATTTATTATAAAGAAAAATGCACCTTTAATCCCGAAAAATATATGTATTCTTTATAAAAAATCACTGAGATGTTAAACTGAGTTCAGGTGAGAGAAGTTAGTGGTATAATTCAATGTCGGTAGGGGTATTTGTCCTCGAAGTAGTTGTTTCCTCTAATTGCTCAAAAGTTCAGTTATATTTGAATTTCTCTATTTATTATTTTTAATTGTAGGCTTAATTTGGGTTTCTTTGTTTCAATTGATGACCACATATATTCTGGCAGCAGATACTTTACTTACTTTATTGTTGTTTGTTTCTCACATGTTAATTTGTTCTGTATTGCCCTCTATTCTTTCTCATCTGTATTTGTATTACCTAATATTACATTGTAGGTCATTTTGGTCAACAATTCAATTTCAATCTTGTATTTTCTGTGCTGTGCCAAGTCCATTCTCTACTGGGTTTCTCTTTATATGAAAGTGCACACTTCCTGTGGATCACACCTCCCACAGGGAGGTGTGATACTCGTGTGATACTCACACCTCCCTGTGGTCTTTGGTGGACAGTGAGTTTTTATAACAAAGTAATGCATAAAGTCAAAGCACTTGCAGATATGTAATTCAATTAACAAGAATGCATAATGGCAAATTAGAAAAACTTATAAAATGACACTGACTAAATGAGTAAATTCCATATACCTTACTCATCCTAGAACACATGATCCTATTTGAATTGTAATTAGTGTATATAAATGTGTTTGTTATTAAGAATTTCATAATTTCTAATATAATTAATCTATTAATATCTATTTTGTTTGTAAATAATTGTATAATAGCATAATAGTGTATAATGTAATATGTATAGGTAATGTAAATGTATAATAACACTAATAAAATCACACTGACTAAATGAGTAAATTCCATGTACCTACTAACTCATCCTAACACATTATGATTTTATTTCATTTGTAATTATTGGTGTATACTAATACCTATATATTTTAATTATTTAAGAACTTCACAATAATCTCAGAGCAAAATTCATGAAAGACGAAGAAAATGTATACTTTTCAGTTATAAATTTACTAGCCAAACCAACAGTCATGTCAAGTAAAAAAATTTGATGTGGCAACATGGCGACGTGCTGACGTCATAAATTTTGATGACGTGCACCGCAAGTTTCGCTAATTTCTCTATAGGTTACCTCACCTCATTGAACAACTCCCTGGCGAGGGGGTCGTGCGGGGGAGGCGGAGTTCGTGACGTAGACTGGCGACCCAGGTCTGAGTTTTATTACCTGTGTTTAATCCATTTCAATCTAACTCTGTGGAAGAGAACCAACTCAATGCTTTCAAAATTCGACAAAAGCGCCCTCCAACATAGTGACACGAACTAAAACGGCGTTGGCGGGCATTTTGAATTTAACCCATATTTTTACATCTTAACATATCAGTTAGCTCCGGAAAACAATTGTAACTGAAATGTCGACAGTTTATTGGTGATGATCGGATTGTAACCACAGATGGTTACAAACCGATAAACTGGCCACATTTCAGTTACAATTGTTTTCCGGAGCTAACTGATGTTCGAATAAGTGAGAGTTAAGGTTGAGAGTTTGAAAAATGAGAATAGGCATATTATTGAACATGTTTAATAGTACATATTCACTTGTAAAAACATTAAAAAGTACACTATAAATGATTTACATTGTAATACATTGCAGATAAATAAAAACAATGAAATATTCCATAAGTAGGCAGGTATTTGGTTAGTTTCATGTTACATGGTTTTTGCTTCTTTCTTCTTTTCCTCAAGTGATTTCTTCCCCAACCTAGAAAAATAAAAAAAGTTGTTATGATTTGCAAGAAATATGGGTATTAGGAATTCAAAGATTTTGAAATTACGAATCGCGTCACAAACAATCGTGCAGGGCGCCGTCATTTAAAATCAGGAAAATCCAAATACACATAAGTTAGTAAATGAAAACGTGTAGGATTAAAAGGCTTCAAAAAACGGACGAAATATGTATCTGTTTTTTTTTAATAGCCATAATCCACTTTATTTATGAAATATGAATAAACTGTTGCAAAAAACTGATGAAATCACATTTCAATAATGTTCCTAATACCATCAACCTATAACATACATAAAACCAATAAATATACGGTAATACCACAAGAATAACTAACAATCAGAAGACCAACAGAAAGAGAGGTCCGATGTTCAGGTAAGTTGTCGGTCGGACTTTGGAGGAACGGGTGTGTACGGCACAAATCGGCAAATATCAAATCACGTGCGTTCAGTGTCATTGAGGACCGTATCGAACCTCTCTTTCTGTTGGTCTTCTGATTGTTAGTTATTCTTGTGGTAATACATACATAGTACATAATACATACGGTATACAATACATACAAATGCCATACTGAAAATATCTACTAAACAAAAGTTACTTTCTCTCACCAAATAAACACTGCTGCCTGGGCAAACCTACAATAAAATACTATAAATTTGTATGTTTTAAAGCCCTCACAAAAACAATATAAAGGCTCCCACAGACATCGTTCTTTTCTAGCCGTCTTGCCCGAACGGGTAATTGAGAACTACTGAAAATTAACTGCCAGGAACAGAATGAAACAACACGCTCGTGTGTGTGTATACCGTCGTTGCTCGTCATTACCCGTTCGGGCAAAACAGCCAGAAAAGAACGTTGTCTGGGGGCCTTCATAAAACCAAAACCATAACCTCAAACTTAATTAGGCATTCCAAACCACGTGATATCCAATATGGCGGCTGGGGGCAAACAAAGTTTAACAGTTTGACAGCGCCATAAGAGAGTGTTCATGGTTGTGTTGTTTGTTGGTGAAAAGATGATTTTTAGAAAGTTTTATCGGTTTTGTTAGTGCTTATATACTTTTTAAGATGCAGAGTGAATATTTAGACATTATTGTTGGAAAATCGCCATGTTGGCGAACGGTAAGCTCGAAAATACTTACTAAAGTTTTGTGTTTGCATTTCTATATATATTTTTTGCAGTTATCTAAAGAAGCTGAAGTTAATCAATAATGTGGATCCATTTACATTGAAAGTTGAAGATTTGGGTTATTCTATTCAGGGAGTTCCGCCTGTCACCTGTCACCAACATGCATACCAACATGGATATTGTTTCATATTTAGTTTTAACTCATAGTTACTATAGCAAAGCACAAATGAAAGCATACAAGAGCATCTTTGTTCGATAAAACAGTACTGTACACTTTAAAAATATGAAAACGACTTAACTCACTCTCAAAAACATAAAATGGAACACTTTCCAATCAATAGTCACAGATGACATAACCAAGTTGTTTGCCCCCAACGGCCATATTGGATTTACTTTTGACAGGTCGTTGGAATGCCTAATAAACGAGGAATCTACAAATGAACACATTGTGATCAAACAATAAGTAAATCAGCATAGTGTGCGGGTGCTATTTAAGTATAGCACAATTTAATTAATAGTTTAGATATAAGCATAACAAGAGTGTTAAAAAAATCACTTACCTAAAGCGACAAACACAAATCCTAGACTGCACGGCGCACGGCGCACAACACAAAACAGATAAAGAGACGAAACGAGTGGGCGACGAAGAAGAGACAGAGAGAGAAAAGAGAGTGTAGAATGAGATAGAGATATGTTTAGTTCTTGTCACTATGTTGGAGGGCGCTTCGAATCGTGTACATTTAAGTAAAAGTAAATCCTCTTGTACTATATTTCTCTATGCTCTGTGGTTTAAGACCCCTCCAATGGCTCCAATGTCCAATGCACTTGAAGTCCGGCGGCTACGTATCCGACGATTAATCCAAGACGTACAGTTCTTCCATCCCTACATTTTGTCTTCTTTCCTTCATGCGCTGCGAGACACGTCTCATGACGTCTGTCTTGTCGAGGCCTTCGTTAAACAGCAGCGTCCGGATGAGAGACGAAATTACGGAATCTTATTCAGATAGTAGGGAGTTATTGGAAGTGTAATAAAGTGTAGCAGTAATACTGATAGCACTATTTTGACATATACGCATGCGCAGTGGCCCACTAAATACTGCTAACATACTAAAAACAGGGAGTTATTGGAAGTTTCAAAATAGTGACAGCAGTAATAACAACAGCCGTATATTAATAGTGCGGTGTCGTTATCGCGGCCGAAAAAAACGAGTTATTGGAAATGCTTTTTGGTTTTGTGCTATTTCCTTATTTCTAACCTTACTTTTAAACGTCGAATTGTCAGTTGGCGGATGACCCGATTGTTGTTATTTGTTTGAGTTTGAGGTGAAGACAGACAAAAATGAAAGAAGCAGGTCGTCGTCGTACGTAAACCTCAGTCTAACTTTTTTGTCACTCATTGTTTTTTTAAAACAAATTCACAACTACTCTACTCGTTAAAAAAATCCGACAATTGAAAACCAAAAAGCAAAGACGTAAACAAACCATAGAGAATGCAAAACAGTTAGTTATAAAAACGACAGATCAGCTGACAAATGTCAAAAGTGTCAAAATACGGGAAAATTCCAGTAATAGTGCACTCCTTATTTGTTCAGTAATAAAGTCTAGCACTATCACAATTACGGGTAGCAGTATTTAGTGGGCCACTGCGCATGCGTATATGTCAAAATAGTGCTATCAGTATTACTGCTACACTTTATTACACTTCCAATAACTCCCTACTGTGTGTAATAATAGGGAGTTATTGGAAGTTTCAAAATAGTGACAGCAGTAATAACAACAGCCGTATATTAATAGTGCGGTGTCGTTATCGCGGCCGAAAAAAACGAGTTATTGGAAATGCTTTTTGGTTTTGTGCTATTTCCTTATTTCTAACCTTACTTTTAAACGTCGAATTGTCAGTTGGCGGATGACCCGGTTGTTGTTATTTGTTTGAGTTTGAGGTGAAGACAGACAAAAATTAAAGAAGCAGGTCGTCGTCGTACGTAAACCTCAGTCTAACGTTTTTGTCACTCATTGTTTTTTTAAAACAAATTCACAACTACTCTACTCGTTAAAAAAATCCGGAAATTGAAAACAAAAAAGCAAAGACGTAAACAAACCATAGAGAATGCAAAACGGTTAGTTATAAAAACGACAGATCAGCTGACAAATGTCAAAAGTGTCAAAAAACGGGAAAATTCCAGTAATAGTGCACTCCTTATTTGTTCAGCAATAGTCTATATAGGCAATAGTGCAGCAGTCTAGCACTATCACAATTACGGGTAGCAGTATTTAGTTGGCCACTGCGCATGCGTATATGTCAGAATAGTGCTATCAGTATTACTGTTACACTTTATTACACTTCCAATAACTCCCTAATAATTGGGATGAAATCATCCTGCTTCCAAAATAATTCAACGGTTCGCATTCGCCGCAGAAAGTTGCGTAGTATAGTAAATAAAGGACGGCTATAATAAAAGAAGAGTAATTCGTATAATAAGTACAAAAGGGGTCGTTTGGATGGATTCGCGCTATAAATAATGTTTCCTGGATTAAGGGGAATTCGCCGTCGGTAAATTTAAACTTTTGGAACAATACAGTGAGGCGATTTCCTGAACATTGAATTGAATATAATCTTAATGTGATATAAAATGCATTCTTTCGTGTACCTAGTTGCGATGGAATCTCATGGTTCATTTAAGTCGGATCAGATGGAACAGCGGCGAGGGGCTCAATAGATTTTATAAAATCTTTGATTTTCAATTCGCAGAAGATCGTGATTAGTTATTTATCTGTATTTAATAGTTTAAAGGATGCTACATCTTCAAAAGTGTAATTCCCGATCCTTCGCCACATCTCGCGGAGGTCCCGAAACCGCATCATCAGCATATCGGATGTCTTCCATCCAAACCCCCGAAAGAAGTCATCGCCCCTTCCGAAAGTGCTGACTACATTTAAACATTTTGAGGATAAAACTTCTGAAAACAACCGAATCGGTGCGTGAATTAAAAGTCAATACCTCCAATTAAATTACAGATATATTGAGTTAACTCGAAAAATATTTAATTATACCCGTCTAGTTAAGAGACCGTTTTAAGAATGCCTTCCTCCTCGCTGGTCCCCTCCTTTGACCTCCGATCCCGTTTCCCAAAGTGCCGAGCCGGCCGATAGCGATGGACCCATGTCACTCGTCGCCCGGCCCGTGTGAAACCCCTTCGGTTCAGATTCTTACAGTCGGCCTTTCCTGACCCAGGTGTGTTCTCACACCTGTCACTGTTGAGCCTCCACGGAGATCAAGACCATGACCTATGAAGAGACAAATTAAATGTTAGACTTCGACAATGATTTTTTTGTTTGTTTGTTGACTGCAAGAGATAAGGCGTCCCCCATCCCCTGCAGCCTCTCATCTCTACAAGTTCCACTCACCTATCGAGCATACTCAATTCATCAACACATTGATTCACCACAAACGTTAATTTCATTCCTTCGTGCATACTTTCTACATACGTTTTCAGTCAATCAATGATTTATACCGTGACTTTATACAATTTTAAGGTTTTTGGAGATCTCCATTGAATTTATAATAGGGTACCCAGCTATTAGATTGTCATCCCGCTCGAGCCGAGTTCCCTCAGAGGACTTTCTATCGGGGGCCCCAAAGCGCAAAGGCGAGCCTTCATTCTACTTCGCCATTTGCCTTCTACTTCCCTTAAACAAGGAAGGATTGGTTCCTCGTGTAAGGTACTGCCGCACCGAACACCCCTGCCAAAGGCAAGCTACACTTGCGAAACTCTTACATAATCCCTCGAGCCCAATGACCAATCTCTGGCTCGGCCTAATCCCCGAGAAAGTGGATCCACTTCTTCATATTCTCGGCACCAGTAACTGCTTCGTAAGGTGCTCTGGACCGAGCTACCCCAGGTATTTCCTTGTCTTCGTAGCGATCCTTGTCCAGGCATCTCGTGACACGAAATGGGCCACACCACTTCGGTAATAACTTTTTACTGCCCCCCGTACTGGGGAATGAACCATGCCTGGGATGTCCTTAATTTCGTAACATTCTTGTCCCAGAATCTTTGCAACTCCATATGGTCCTCTCCATTTCGGGAATAGCTTCTGACTGGCACCTGCAGCTCCAACGGCACCAAGTCCCCTATTCGATACTCGGGAAGGGAAACAAGCTTCACACTGAAATATTTCCTCCGTGCATCCTGATAATTGGCGGTACCCCTCCACCACATGTACACACAGTGCAGTGACATCACAGTTCTCTAGGGACTCATCTGGCTTAAATCCAATTTATTCTGGAACTAAGATACCTAAAAGAAAATCGCTGGGGAATATACGGACAGCTTGATTTAGGCTACCGTTGACACCTAGTTGAATATCGGGAATTATTTCATCTTCTGAGTATCCTGATATGAAGTATTTTCAATCACGTGTCGGTGCGGAGCAGTGACACCACAGTTCTCTAGAGGCTCTGATGGATTAAACACAATTTGTCTTGAAACTCAGATACCTAAAAGAAATTCTCCGGGAGATGTACAGATAGCTTCAGTTAGGCTACCGTTGAGATCTGTTGAATATCGGGAATTGTTTCATCTTGGTATCACCATTACCATTTGCACCCATTGTATGTAAATAAACCTAAAATTGTCCTAAAAATTTTCAGAGTTACCTCTGAACCTGCCAACCAAAAGAGAGCTATTCTATTAGAATAACATCAAATCTAATAAAGAAGCTACTCACTAAGCCCGGCAAAGGGATAGCAAACCAACAAGGTTACCACAGAGAGCGATATGCATTGGTTTCAACAGAATTGGTAACTCAAATAGTAACAACTGGAAAAAAATATTCCACTCTGTCATAAATATGTCTACAAACGAATAGACGAAACGTCGCCAATTCATAAACACAACGTGTTTCATTTAATCCTGGGGAGGTCATCAGAAAAACCACCACAACATCTAAAATTGTCCCGTTCCCAAGTATTATCGTCACCATATGCATCCATTGTACGCGAATAAACCTAAAATAATCCTGTTCCCAAGGATCATCGTCACCATTTGCGTCCATTGTACGCAGATAAACCTTTTGAAATACAGCATCTATCAAATTTTCTCGAAGTAAGAGCTCTTCCTCTTTCACTAATGAATCGTCTTGGAACACCAAAACCTTTATCAAATCATTTAAGCAGAAATTACGTGAACTGTTTTGCTATTAGGTACAGGGTATATCAAGATAAATTATATAAAGGCGTCTACAGTAATTACAAATATTTGAGTATTTCCGCTTTTCGGTTTGACAAATGGACTTAATTGATTTATATGGGCCATGTGGAACAGTCCTAGAATTTTTGGGAATAGGGTGAAGATCGCCGGCTTTTTATTTGTTACTGATTTTGACACTTTTGACATTTGTCAGCTGATCTGTCGTTTTTATAACAGACTAACCGTTTTGCATTCTCTATGGTTTGTTTACGTCTTTGCTTTTTGGTTTTCAATTGTCGGATTTTTTTAACGAGTAGAGTAGTTGTGAATTTGTTTAAAAAAAAACAATGAGTGACAAAAAAGTTAGACTGAGGTTTACGTACGACGACGACCTGCTTCTTTAATTTTTGTCTGTCTTCACCTCAAACTCAAACAAATAACAACAATCGGGTCATCCGCCAACTGACAATTCGACGTTTAAATGTAAGGTTAGAAATAAGGAAATAGCACAAAACCAAAAAGCATTTCCAATAACTCGTTTTTTTCGGTCGCGTTAACGACACCGCACTATTAATATACGGCTGTTGTTATTACTGCTGTCACTATTTTGAATCTTCCAATAACTCCCTAGTATTTAGATATTTTAGGCTGTGTCGAGCGCATACGTAATGCGCTAGCTACAGCGGGTACGTAATGAATACATTGTGTACAATGTATTACACCATTACTATTGAATGTATATAAGAAAATAGCTCGAACAGGTCGATTCCAGTTTTAAAGATACACTTCTTTTACGAAATATATTGTAAGTTGCGTCATTAGGTGTAGTGTAGAGTAGTATAATGACGTTACTGTATGCATTTTTAAATATAAACTGCCGCTTCCCCCCTTCATTTAGATCATCGAATTGCCGACATGTTCAAAAACATTTCTAAATGTTACATAACAATAATTTTCATAAATAAATGTTTGACAGTTCACTAAACTTAAAGAAAAACCAAGTTAACAGATATCCAGATGTTTATTAAAAATCAGAACTTCATAAATAGTAGCAATTTTTGCAACGGTTATTTATTTGTAAGTTTATTAAGAATAACTTCACTGAGTGAAAAAAATTTTAGGGTTTTACTTCAATAACTATAGGGGTTTTGGCTCTATTTCCGGGGCTCTGTAAAAATTATAAATATTGAAGGTACACTTTCGGGAATCGGAACTGTTTTTCAGTAAATTTGATGATCTTGTCGAAAATGTTTTATATTTTTCGAGATATTGGAAAAAAACAAAAGCCTCACTTTTTCCACTTCATTCTTTATAACTGTTTTTGAAGTATATGACACTTTTGTTTGTATAGAAACATTTTGTATTTGTTAAATAAATATTGTAAAAACTGAAATGAAATACATATTAATATTTTGTATAGTGAAGTTTCAATATTATTTTTTTACCAATTATGCAATTATGTAATATATGAATGTTGTCTTGTGTTACATAAAATTAAAAAGATATAAAATATTGATCGAGTTGGAAGGCGCTCTCTTATTTTGTGATAAATTTTTAAGTTCCCCCTCCACACTCTCCGACAAGTGATGATCTGTGAAACTGTGAATCTTTGACTTTAAAATGGCGCTAGTTAGATATCTTGTAAACACATTAATTATGAATTTAAAAGAAATACTAACTTTGTCCCAAATTGACCTAGAACAATATTTCATTTTTTAAAATTCGTGTAAAAATGAATATGAATATGAAAAAATAATTATTTTCGAGCAGTAGGGAAAAAGGTATTCTTAAATATTGACAATTATTGATGTTAATATTTTTGTACCATAATTTTGCAATAGAAAGAACGATTTTTTTACGTGTTTTTATTTATATCGATAGTTCAGCGCTCTTTCTTTCTTATGATATGTGTACAGTTGGTGTATCTTTATTATTGTCTGACTCGCGTTATTGTAAAAAAATGGTTTTTGGATAAAGGATAAACAGATGGAATAAAATTTAAGCTATTCGCGATGGAACGATCTGAAATTTAGAGGGTTCACTTAGTACAATGAAACTCATATTTTGGCGCATTGAGCACAATTTTGAGTGAATTCTTTCAAGTATCATTATTAATTATTATTTCTTCTTTATTTTGCAAGTTTATAAGCAAAACAGATATTTATCCACATTTTCTAAAACGCCATTTTAATGGTTGTTTCATGTTTCAAATATTGATTAGTTTGAAGTTATTAGTGGATATAAACTTTTGCAATAATAGGTGATAATAGCGGAAATTTTGATTTTTTATGCTTAGTTGTTAAAAAATAAAAAATATTTCCGAATGTCATATTAATTGCTTCTAGTGCGCGTAATTGTATCAGAAGGCGGATAGGACACTATCCTTTCTCTGCCGACATAAGCTCCTATAAGTAATTTTTCGCGCCATAAAAAAATGTCCGATGGAAAACATTACAATAAAAATTATTATTTCCATAAATTATGTAATATTTAAGCTTCATTTCATCCACTCTATTCATCGGCACGGTTGAAAACGCTAGTGTGTAGTTTAAAATAAAAATCAATTACTAGCTACATTACATTAGCTACATTACTTTTATATATATGACGGTGGGAGCAAATAAAAACACATTTAATATAACATTTTCCGTACTATTCTCTTTTATATTGAAATACTTTGAGACCATAAAAATGTAGTGAAACACGGTTTCACGTATCCTGTGGTATCCATAGCAAAACCTACCATGTTTCACATTGTCCTATGTTCCAAAATATGCGAGCGACACGCTTGTCGCATAATGCCTCTCTAATATAAAATTTACCGATTTCTTACCCGACTATGGGCCTCTGACAAACACAACATATCGCTCGGTGCATCGTAACTCCGTCGTTCCACGCAAGGATCTCCACTTACCGAATGATTTTGAATGCACTTTCCCTTAATTGAAATACTCCCTTATTATTATGTATTTCGTTTTGAGAATTGGAATATACCTGTTTTACATCACTAAGGTTTTCGCTATGTCGACTAAAATTTTTAAAACCCTTTCTAATGGGTACTTGGGTCGGTTTTTTTTTAAGTGAGAAAAAAATCCATAGGCAAGCGAAATTCTAGGACAACTTCTTAATATTTCACCGAAAACCGCATCCGTTTCTATTCATTTTTAAAAAAGTTACATCAATAATGCGATTTTCATGTGTGAAGAGGCCTCTTAACCTATGTATTTTTTGCATTGCCGGTCATAGACATAATACTGTATAGACTACGGATCGGTATAAGGCGCGATGTGCCGAGTGGGAGCGAGAGGCAAATAAATAAGGCGACTTGTTTCTCACTCTAAATGGGCGGAGCTAACAACTCCGTAACCATGACGCTCTAACGCCTCTAACCTCTACAGCCTCATGTCAATCATGTGTCAGCACAATCGAGAATTTGTTATCACTTATCTTCGAAAACTATTGAGGAAATATAAGAAATGAAATAAAACTTGTAAATATAGTGGGAAAATAGTGGAATTGAGAAGAAAAAGTTCGTTTTCATGGAGTTTAGAACCCGCGACCTCCAAAATAAAAGGACGTGACGTAACTGACAAGGCAAGAGGTTAGATCGTCATGGTTATGGAGTTGTCAACTCCGCTTATTTAGAGTGAGAGGCAAGTCGCCTTATTTATTTGCCTCTCCCTCCCACTCGGCACATCGCGCCCTATACCGATCCGTAGTCTATATACAGACAGTTTCTAAAGAGTCGCACGGTGAGATCAACATAAGTGCGAGAGAAAGGCCATATATTTCTCGTTAGCGAAACAGAGAACGACCCCCTGCGATGTTGCTAGCTCGCGGAACATTACAGTCATCCGCTCCGCACACTGTACCGCACACATCCGAAAGTGTGAAGCGATACACGCGCTGACTTGGACTGCGTGCTCGGCCGGCAACGTTGCAAAACTTCTCTCTCCGTCACGCCAACGAACTACTGCTGGCTTCTCTCTTGCTCCCGCTGGTTTCCCATCAAGCGTTTCGATAGGAAAGCTCCGTAGTATTATGTCTATGTTGCCGGTCGCCGTGTGACGTAGATCGGTCGCGCACTGTTGTGGTAGGTCAGGATCGTTTGAGGCAACCTATTTAAAGTTGATAGGCCTTGCTCCACGACCACGTCACAGGACACAGATTACCCTGGGTTATACCCATAGAGATAAAAGAGTGAGGAGGTAACAATTAGGGAGAGGGGGTAATAAATTTTGTAGACGGAACCGGCCATGTTGAGAAGCCACTTTTCGAATGCGTGTTTGCGATTGGCCGTGTTTTTAAAGTGTACCAGCTGCTCGAACACAATGTGCTCGAACAGTCAACAGAACACTCGAGCACTTGCTCGATCAGTGACATTTAAAAACGGTACCTATGCAAGTCTAAGGTACAAGTTGCAATGTTTTGACTTCTAACGATTTGAATACATCATACATCTTTTAAAACATACAAAACAAAATGTTAAATCCTTATTTAATTACTCTTAATGTATTTGGATTTGATTAATATGAATTTTTTACTCAAGAACTCCAGTTTTACACTTACTATTTAAGAAAGCATTTCCATAATTTGGTCACTTCCATAATTTTAGTTTCTTTTGACCTATAATTTTTAGCTTAAATTACAAAACATTCAATTCGATGTCCCATTTTCTATCTATTCCTTGTTCTGTCGTTTCATACACCGATGCACCGTCTCACGACCCGGTGCATGAAAATTGTGTTCGAGCAGGTGTTCGAGCAACTTTGGTAATTTTAAAACGCTCGACTGTTTGCTCGAACTGCATTTTAAAACGCGATTTTTCTGTTCGAGTACTCGAACAGGTGTTCGAACACTTTAAAAACACGGCCATTGTTATTGCTGAATTGTGCAGAGGCGGATCTATGAAGGGAACTACAGGGACTATAATAAATATTAATAAATACATACATATATTTAATATAATATACCCACTACATAACTGAATCAGCTCTTCCTCTCCTTCCTGGTTTTCTGTTCGCTCTTTGTCTCCCTGGTATACCTGCAGCACATTTCATTTTTGGTAATTTGTCTTATGTTAACTGATTATTCACAATATCGTAAAATTAACAGGTATAAATACTCAACAATTCTATTAAACTTTACAAGATTTTCGTCCCTAAATATCGTTAAAGTAGGGACGCTTAGGTAGTTTCTGGAATTTCCATTAACTAAAAGTTGTCTCACTATAAATCCTTATTATTAATAGTATTTTATAATCTTATTATAAAAATATAATTTCCCACAAAGCGAGGAAAACTGGAGTTTCTTTTCATCGGTAGGTATATAATAAATCTTTGAGGTTGATATTGTTAGTATTAAAATAATTCCTGGAGATTTATACCACTTTTTCAATTAATAACATATTTTTAGTTGGCATTCCAGTGAGTGACGTGGTTGTAATTTTTGGTTTATTTCAGTTTTCCAAAGAATGAACAACAGCGTTAGGTTGTAAAAACTGATGTAGGTAATTTTGCTATGGACTATTATTATAAATATGCATTAAGTTAAGCAATTCTTTAGTTAATTCGTATTGAGCAACCTTCGTATTGTTTTATATGTTACCATTTTGTGACATTTTATGGAAAATTAAACTGCTTCATCAGCATCATACAAACTGGAATCATTATTTCATAACATTAGTTAATGTACTTATTTTAAATGCTACGTCACTGTCACTGGAGAGAAAGATTTCTTACAGGAAGTCGGCCATATGCAGAAGCCACTTTGGTCTGTGCTTTGGTCTATTTGTTCCAACCACATTTGTTACCTCCTCTCTCTTTTATCTCTATGGTTATACCGCGTTTGGAAATAATAGGAGTGATTGACAGTCCGATTTTGATGTTTCGTGGGTACTTATATGGATTCCATAGGCGTGCGTAAAAATTGAGTCGTGACTAAAGGAATTTTTTAAAAAATTACTAAAACATTTTTACAAATAAGAAGATACAAATACAAATCAATAAGAATAATACATATTCATGTTTTGTCAAGGTTTCCACGCCACCATGAGGTACTTGACACCAGCGCGTTACCTTTTTGGTTGATTATTAATATTATTATTGACTTACAGCATCTACGTTCATGGAACGAACCTTGGTGAAAGGATTGGTGCATTGTTGCCGTTGTATGCAATCTTCAGCAATATACTTCTATGGTGTATTTCTGGTTGCCGCCATCACCAACAATACTCTTTTCATGGCTCGCTTAAAACTACACGTTGAACTATTATAGTTTTTCTTTAGTTTTATTACAGCGTAAAGCTCAGTTAACTGACTGGAAAATGCATTTCAAAAGATGGTTTTTAAATGTTTCGAACCAACTTTATGATTCAAGAAAACGAAAGGTCGGTATTTGACAACGCCGGATGGCTTGTGCGATAAGTTCACGATCTGTATGTGCGGCACAGGAATTTATGCGTTTGTTCCACAGAAAACGCTCTACAGTTTCTTCAAAAAAGGGATCCATCGCCAAATGTCATTACTCCTATTATTTCCAAACGTGTTATAGGCTATGGGGTTAGGTTAGATTCACAAAACATATATTATTATTCACAAAACAGGGTGGCCGTGATATAACCTTACAAAAAAAAAAACGGTAATAGGTGAAGGTGACGCTAAGTAGAACTCGTATACAAAAAAAAATCTGGTAAAAGCACAGACCATTAATATAACTAGTTCCTCTCTCTAGAGTACTCGAACAGGTGTTCGATCACTTTAAAAACACGGCCTTTGTTTACAAAATAATGTATATTGCCAAGATCTTAGCACATTCTAAGCGGTTTTTTGCGCTGTTGCATGAATGCAGATGACGAATTCTTTGCTTACGATTTGCGTATACATCCAGCCTACTTCTCCTGTGGTTGGTCAGTTGTACGTAAATCTAAAAATAATATAGACTTTCGTTATGAGTGGCAACATCGCGTCCTAGTCTTTCGCGTAATAGAATTCGTTGTGTACGCGGTTTGTGTGTGTATTTTGATAAAAATAGAAAACATTTAACAATGGTTAATAGGTGCAAGATATGCAACGATTATAGCGATGCAGGGAAAGCCTCGGGACTGTCTTTTCATAGGTAAATAAAGAGATTTATTAATGACATTTTTTGAGGTTATGTATCACCTCAGTGGCGTTCTATCAGTGTTATTAATTTAGGGTTTCCAGTTGATCCAATTAAAAGAAATACTTGGATTTCTGTTTTGAGACTTAGCGAAAATGATAACATAACAAAATCGTCCTATATTTGCTCAAAAAATTTCAATAAAGATGATTTTTTGTCTAAAATAGGTGCAACCGACAATGCTAGATATTTAATGAGAGATACTGTTCCATTACCGATGCATTATGTTTTTGAACCTAAAAGTACTACGAGGTAATTAATTTCTACCCTGTAATTGTGTTCAATAGAAATATCAAATTTATGAATTTATCAAAATTGGAAGCGCGAAATTTTTTTAAATTTAAATTTCAATCTTTTTCATGTAAATTTCAACAAAAATGTTATACTGGTTACTGTTAGAAACAATTATTTCTTAAGATATGAGAAAAAATAAAAATTTTATTAACCATTATTAACCATTTTATTAAACACTAAACAACTTTGAGGAGTTATATCTCAGAAGCTAATGAGCAAAATAGTAACTTATTATGTATAACAAGAAGCGTCTAGCCGAGTACTTTCCGGCTATAATTTCACAATTTCATTTAACAAAAAATTCGCCGAGATAATCTATTTGTTTATAAGTAAAAAAAACAACACCAACTTTAAACAATGACTGTAACCGTTCTAATAAGTATTTTTTATTTCTGACAAAAGTACATGAAAGCTTATTCCCTCTTATATATGACCGCTAGTTTTATTAAAATCGAATAGTGGAAAAAAATCTTAAACAATTTTGAAATTTGTCAATATTTTTCGATTTTTATGGATTGCAAAATTATTGTGCAAAATCTAATAAACCAATTGAAACCAAATTCACGGGATTCTCTTATTATAACTTCAAGATTTTGTACCTGTGATATGGAAGTCCTAACTACATTTTAAAGTGCTTAAAATAATAAGTTAAAAAAAACACTTTTTTTCCTCTCTTCAACTGTCTTCTAAATTTAATACTTAAAAAGTTAGAAGCAAAACAAGTCGGGAAAAAACGCGTTTTTTAATTTCTTTTTAAATTGTTGCATTTTAAACAATGTTCCCGACCTCTGCGCTTTGAAGGATAAGTCAATCCTTATTCTAGACATTATTCCCGAGATATTCATGTAAAAATATTGCGGTTTCCTTTTACGTCAATCTAAAGCAAATTTCTAACAGATGGGTCTTGGACTATACTTATCGTATGCATTATTACTGCCATGATGATTTTGATAATATATGTCCTTCTATACTTCATTTGTCTCTTATTTCGCACCTTTGTTACGTAGTTGATCTGAATAAATAAATAAATAATTTTCTTCATTTTGTTTCCTTTTTGCCCCTTATTATTGATACGCCTATGGATAGCTATTTTGTACGCTGTCAAAATTCGTCAACGGCGGCCATATTTCCTTCCCCCTTTACACCGCGCCTATCGGCTATGTTGGCATGTAAACAAACATCAGTTTCTAATGGGAACACCGGGTCTAGTTATATTAATGGTCTGTGGGTAAGTCTTTTCGTCTTCGAGGTAGAACTCATTGAAAATTTGTTCAAAATTTGGTGTACGCCAATGAGTTTATCAGGGTGAAATAGGTGATTTTGGTTGTCTAGTAACGATAATCGGTACCTGTACCAACTAATAAACTGAATGACATTTGTCAAATTCAATAATTTTGAATTTGCGGTAGAAATGAAATTTACAAATCAAGAATATGCGGAAATGCATTTACTCTACAGAGAAGCACGTGGCAATACAACAGCGGCTAGGCGACATTACCGAGAGCATTTTCCAGGAAGAGTTCTTCTCTACATTCCTTCATTGAGGTACACCTACGTCTATGTGAAACTGGCTGTGTGGTACCTCAAATCCGCAATCGTGGACGTCACCGCCCTGACTTCGACATTGATGCTGAAGAAGCCATTCTAGGTATCAGAAGAAAATCCTGGTGCGAGTACTCGACAACTCGCTTCCCAAGTTGGTGTTTGTCGATACGTGGTAATGCGAACTTTGCGAGAACAATTATTATATCCATATCATATTCAACGGGTGCAAGATATAGACCCTCAAGGTTATCCTAGGCGTATTCAATTTTGCCAATGGTTTCAACAGCAGCAGAACCGTAATAATTTAGTTTCCAGAAACATTTTGGTTTGCGATAAATCAATATCAATATTAATCAATAAACTTGACGTTGCCTTTGCCGTTTAAAGTTGAAAACGTTAATCTTTGTTGAATATTGTGTTTATTAGCATAATTTTATTAGGAGATTCTAACCTAAAACCACAATCATGATTATCCGTCAGTGTCTTGACCCATGAAATTTGCTATTTACTTAAAAACTGCAAACACAAACGCAATTGAAGTCTTAAAAAAGACTGGTTTTATAGACTTCTTGTACAAAAATGATTATAAGAGACAAAATACATTGAAAACAAGAAGGGCGACGACATATAAATGACAATTGACATATGTAAACTAACAAATAAATCACTGGCAAAGTGAAACGTCCATCAAATTTGACAGCAAATTGTCAATTTATTGTAACTAGGTAATTAACAATTAAATCTTGGTTAAATATGTATGTATTTATTTTTGTGGTCAGTAGCGTCAAATGAGTGTGGATAAGGGTTAATTTTTCTTCTTCATTTTGGACCTACCAAATATGGGTTTTTCGAAATTGTTGGATCCTCCTAATGGCCCAGAATTTTTTTGTAAGGTTATATCACGACCACCCTGTATATTAGAAGTGCAAACGCCGTGTATACACGAGGAAATTGGCAACGATTATAGACTACCAGGATTGCTCAGTTCGCCGAATCTGCCTGGCAAAAACTCTGTGACGTCACCACCGGTGCTGGACAGAAGTGGAAACTAAAGTTTAGGTACCTACAGTGTTAAGGCTTTCTTTGGAAAATACTCGAAGTTTTGTAAAAATTCGGAATAGTTGTAATTGGCCACCCAAAAAATAGTTCAACTTATGGGAAGAATAATTCCTAATTATTTGTCATAAAATATTAAAATGTTATTTGTCTCGAAATCGAACACGACAACGAATGTGAAATCTGACATTTTTACAGACCGTCTGACCATGGCCGTCTAAACTAGAAGGCCGGAACATTGATATTTGGCAACGCTGTGGTGAAGGCCGATTGTGTGAATTTAAGGTTATATTTACAATTTTTAATGTTGAGTGAAGAAGTGTTTTTTCTTTAAATTAAGTGTGTTTTGGACAGGGGTGTATTGCTAAAAAATATACTGCCGGAACGCTTGCCATTTTATCAGTTCAAAAAGTGGAATTGTCAAAAATGTAATTAAAAAAAAGTGTTAATAATAATGTAAAATATTATAATAATGTAAAAAGAAACAATATAATTATAGTCCTTCAAAAGATATAAGGCGTTTATGACTATACCCTATCAAGTGGCTTAGGGTTCCCAGTCGTAAATGACACGCGTGCGAAAACCGAACGTATTCAGGATATTTCAAGCTTAACCATAACGTAGCAATTTTTCTCAAATCCTAACAAAGGGTTGTTATTAAATGGCTTTAATATTTTAATGATCTTAAATTTCTGTAAAAGGATTACAATTGACAATGTATAAGGTTCATTCCAGTAATCTTACTTCGATGTTTATTTAAATTTTTTGAGTACGGTCCCTTCAAGGTCGGCTAAATTTCTATTAAAAGGTTTAGCAGTAGGCGAAGCCGCGGTAAAAGCGGCAGGGGGTGCACTAAACCACTTAAGGAGGTACAGTCATAAACGCCTTATATCTTTTGAAGAAGTATATACTACTAGTAGTCACTACAATATACCTATACGTACATATTTACAAAAATTTACACATAATGTAAAAATTACAATAATGTAAAAAGAAACAATATAATTATACCAGTACAATATATTCTAACGTATTTACAAAAATTTCCACATAGGACTGACTGTAAATGCAGGTGCTTCTGCTTTTCTTGTTTGTTGGTCAATAGCCGAACGATGAGACCGTAACCAAGTTTTGACATAAAAATTTGGAATCCATATTTCTAAAGGTGGGCCGTGTAATTTGATGAATAACAAACTTGCCACATGTTCCACAAGAAGACGAGATCTATTTTCTTGAACTCCAGGGTTTGTTTGATCTGCAGAATTTGATAGAAAATTAAATATTTCAGAATCATTTTCATTTTCTTTTAAACTTAAGACTTGCCATCGTCTTCCCCAGTTTTCCGTTTTTTAACAAATAACGAATTTTTCGATGTTTGCTTGCGTTTTTGATTCATTTTCAATCTATTAACAAAAAAAAAAATAAATTGTATGTATCTACCAAATGCAAAAATAAATATTGGATGGTGTAATTACAATTATTAATAAAACATTCGATATTAAATCAAGTTGCTTTACATAATAAACAATAAAAATTCTTTAAAACAGTAATTCAAAACGTGTAATTTTCAGCAAAATTTAATTGTACTTACTTCTTAGTTTTTTCTGCACAACCTGTCACTTATTATTTTTTATAGTTTTTGATTCATAGTATTCGGTCAGGACCAGAGTATAGACTGATTGTTTTTCAGTTTTAACACTTTCAGGTCGATAAATAATTCTAAACAAGATTTTTTTCTTAAAATTTCCCGAATTATAGGATTACCATGCGTCCCGATTACTACCTGCGACCTGGGGGAGATTAAGCTAGCCGCCGGATACCCTTAATCACTTTTAAACCAATAGCCGATAGCGAACCCTCGTTTGGAAGGAACAATGATAAATAAAATTGTGAAATTACTGGTCATTTCTTGAAAAAAGAAAAGGTAACAAGTAAAAAATACAATACAGAAAATAATTTTACAGATTTGAGTAGAGAAATAGCTCCGGAACGCGTTCCGGTTACTCAAAAAAGTCCCGGAACGGCGTACCGGTGCGTTCCGGCCCCAATACACCCCTGGTTTTGGACTGTATTTTCTATAGTGACTGTGACTAAATACATACTTTACATACCTATATAAATTAATTTTATTTTTGTATGCTCTGCGTACTAATAAAATGTAAGTAAAACCCAACTTTTAAGACTTCCGGTACAGTACAGAATTTCTTATATTTTTTTTTGTAAAACGAATGTCTTTATACAGTCGAACCTCTATATAACGAGAATGAAGGTGCTGCAAAATTTGCTCGTTATATAGAGGTCTCGTTATATGGAAATTCCCCAATTTTTAATGGTTATAAGGAGAAGACAAACGAGGAAAGTGGTGACAGTGTTGATGAAGAAATTATACAAAAACCATCTAAGCTACAAGTGTTCAGTGCACTTTCAACAATAAGATCAGCCTTTCAGTTTGAAGACGTTCCAGAAAATGTGTTTGTTCAATTATAGCGGCTTGAAGATTTAGGTATATGAAAAAACTTTGTCGTGTGATGTACAAACCAAAATAACAAATTATTCTAAAAAAACTGTACATAATATTTTATAAATTAGATAAACATAATTTATAAATGTGAATAATTTACAATATGCTAATTAATTTCAATAAAAATGTGTTTGTATGTGAAAAAAATATTTTTTCTTAAGGGCCTAACCAAGCCCCTATAATTGAGCAAACACATTTTCCGGAACGTTTCAAACTGAAAGACTGTTCTTAATGTTAAAAAAGCATTGAACACTTGTAGCTTAGATCGTTTTTGCTGTGGTTTTTGTATAATTTCTTCATCACCACTGTCACCACTTTCCTCATTTGTCTTCTCCTTATTTTTCACATCCTGGATGAGACTTTCTTCTGTCGGTAAGCCAGATTCTTCTAAATCGTCGTCGAAATAGTTTAAAACCACTTTAACTATGATTAACGCTATAATCCTATATCCTCTGCATTCAAATTATTCGAATGTAAACACGTAAAGACGGCCATGTTCCGATAAGTCGGCCTTATATTTTCTTAGTCGGTGGTGTTGCCAAATTTAACGCTCCGGCCTTCAGTAAAGACGGCCATGGTCTGACGTAACGTCACACGACACGGTCACATGACCAGCACAACCAGCATACATCACAATTCTGTGTTCTGTCACCTCTACCGATCCGTCCACGTTCCGTCCGTCGGTCCGTCATCCGTGGTACTTCCTCCCTGTCTGTGCTGCATGTGTGCTGTGCTTTTTACTTAGTCATTTTGTTTTTGCGCTTTTGCATTCATTGCATTGTGGCCATGTGGCCATCGTTAAGCGTCTGGTTGTCTTTTGTGTTAACAATACAAATAATAGTGGTGTGCCGTAACTAAATCAAGGGAAAGCCTGAGAGTTCTCGTAGCCAATATGGGTAAGCGGTAAGCGTGATTAAGTTATTAGGGCTAGGGGTTCTTTAAAGAGTAGCGAAAGTTTCACCATGAGATTTTTATGGCTTCCGGCCTGCCTGGTAACCTTATGGACGAATTGTGAGGCAATTTTCACTCGTATGTGTTAATTTGGAAAGCCGCTTATCCAAGGCTTTACAAGTCCAATCTTTTTTTGTTGTGAGGGGTTCCAAAGCAAAATGGAAGCGATAGAAAACGTTTAAATTTCCTGTTTGTTTAAGTTTCTTGTTGCTCGAATAACTAGTTCACTAATTAAGTAACATGGCCAATATGGTTATTGAGTTCAGATTGTTTTACATACTTTATTCTATACTTGTTTATTTTCTTTTTTCTTCTTTCAAGAAAGGCTTCTTGTGGTAAACCCGTTTTACCTCTTAACTCTATTAAGTTGTGGCAGCCATTTTAGAGGGCACATTCGGACTAGTTCCATAAGTTGTTGCTTATGCCGTTAACCTGATATTAAGCTACGGTAAGCCACCTTCGATATCGAAGACAACTACCGAGAGAAGCTTTTAGCTAATTTACTGCTGTGTAATAGCTTGAGAGCCAGTTTTCAAAACTGCCGTGAAACATATATTTTTTTTAAGAACATTACCGTTTGATATGAGCTTAATAATTGTAGTTTACTCATAAAAAATTAGGTATTATAAATGTTGCTTTTTTTGTTAGATTTTTTCTCTTTATCTATACATAAGCAGTCCTGGTAAAACTGTATTTGTACTTCTGGCACAATCATTTACTTCCAATTCCCCGATGGAAATCATAAAACCAGTTCTTTTTTCTTCCTTATAAATAATTTCAGAATTCGACAATGAAATTAGCAATTATTCATGTAATTTAAACTGTGTACTATTGTCGGTAGAAATGTTGAAGTCATTAGCTTTTTCGTGAATATTATGATCAAATAAGTTTCACAATGATGGGACTTGCAGGACATCAAGGAATAAAGCTTTGGCGATAGAGTTAGTTTGGAACATTTACGAAGTAATTAGAAAACATAATTAGCAACAAAGCTTAACTCGATAGCGGTCTTTATTGTCGAGATATGGCTGGTTAACCGTAGCTTAATAATAAGTTACTTGACGACTCATTTTTCAGAAACGACATGAACAAGAAAATTATTTATTAAGCAACAAATTGTGACAATGCTCCGAAATAAGCCCTCTAGAATGGCTGCCGCAACTTAATGATGTATTCTAATATTGGCATTAGTTTCTGACAAGTACTGCTGAATGTATTTTTATAGACTACACTTGCTTTGAGCATTTTTGAGTTCTTGGAGGTTTATAGAGCAACAATCTTTCATTTTCTTTTTATTATAAGTGTCATGTAGGTAGGTACTCACGTTGATTTATGATCCCTTCACCCTACGCTTTCTTACATGGGATGACCTAGGTACCTTATGATACCTCCTTCGATAGATTATTTCATCACGGATTCAGCTATACAATTTTTAATTCAGATCTGTTATTTATGGCAAAGTAAGGCACTAAAATTTAATATACATTATAGTACAGTTTAGTGTAAGAAGCCATTAGCTGGGGTAAAATGCTTATCTGTGCACTATTATAGAAAATTAATGGGTGCAACTACTATCAACAATTTCTTTGAAAATCATAAATGGAATGTTTCATCTTTATATACTTCGTTATAATTTCTTTTTCATTATTAATGTTGTCTGAATTTGATATGAATTATGATTTTGAGAGTAAGAAAACCTAAAATGAAATGATCATGCGTGCACTGTTACAAAATTACTAAAAACCGTCAAGTATTAAGAGTCCATCACCCGGCGTTGGTGCGGGGTAAAAGACAAGGACGAGGTAGCGGTAGGCGTGACTCTAATTCTCCCTTCCACTACTTTTTAACGAGCCAGGACTAACTTAATTTTACTAAATTTAAGTTTAAATTCCCAAATACATTATGATGGCAGCTCTTTACAGCGAGCTTTCTAGCGATTATAAGGGTTTAGGGAAAACGTGATCCTAGGGTAGTATATTATCGTATCAAGACGAAATAGGGTTCAGTGAAGATATACAGGATCGTTTTCTCTTATTTTGGTCAAATTGTGATCTGAAAATGGTACGTAAAATAGGGCAACTTTAGGGACGGCTTTAAACGGACCATAAGAAAATATCAAAAATCCATTCCAGTGATGGACTCTTAAAGCGAAATAATTTAACTTTTTATACTAAGTTTATCCAAAAAAATCAGATTTACAAGAGATGTTCAATGTGACCACCGCTACTCCATGCAGTAGTACAAGTGGTTTTCAAATTTCTCTCTAACCTTCTGTAATGTTTCTCTAGCAATTATTCTGCACTGATTGATAATCCGTTTTCATAACTCAACTACATCCACTGGTTTTGTTTTAAAGACTACAGCTTTTAGATGGCCCCACAGGAAGAAATTGTACCTAACTTGTTAAATCTTGTGATTACGTTGACCATTTCGTCGCTTCATCGCTGCACATTGAATGATTTGAAGAGCTCCTAACGTTCACAGAACAATGTGGTGGTGCACCATCTTGAATAATTCTTTTTCAATTAGCTTCGTGTTTCCATTAATATCACACTGATTTTCAGCTTCGGATATAATTAATGAATCAGTGATGTTGTCCATAGCCGTTAGGTGTTTCATCAAAGAATATTTCTCAGACATCTAATATTCCTGCCCAACATTTAATTTTCAAAATCTCACGAAATTTTTAATCTCTTATCGTAATCATACTCACCCAGCTCCTGTAGAACCTTCCATTTGTAGGCATAGAATTTATTAATTTTCAGTACTTTGCATACCGATGATTGCAGAAATCTGACATGAAGAACGGGTTGGAACCATATTGAAACGACCAAATACCTCAATCTGAGCCATCTCATTCATCTCTCTGTTACTTTCTTTTTTCTTGTTTGTCACTGATCCCATTTTTGTCAAATTTGTGTACAAGTTTTGTTACTGTTTGTGGTCTATATTCACATCTGGATATTTGTCAATACATAATATTCTTTGACCGTTTCTCGAGAACACTTCTGGTGAGAACCTTACATAAAAGTAACTTTCACCCTCTCGGTAATACTGTAGACCGTTTGTACCAGAAACTGATAATTGACCAAATAGAAAAGAAAACTTGAGCAAGTAATCAAGATGGAGAAAAACTGACTAATTCATTGAAGATTATAAAATTGTAGCAGAGAATAAACTGAGGAATGTACCTATTAGGTGTGTTATTTTTAGTGGATTTACAGATACATCGGGGATTTCTAAAATAGCATGTTAACATTTGAAAATCTCCACTATGGACTAGGGAAATAAGGACACTGGTTCATCCAGGTAATCAAGCAGTTATTCGTGTAAAATGGGTTTATGGAAGTAAAACCTATACGTTATCGACCAAAAGTTTTATGCTATTGTTTTAATGTGATATAAATTTCAAAAGAATTCTGGTTTTTGCAAAATTGTAAATGTTTATCCCAGAGGACTTTTTTTACATCAACATTATGCGCACAGTAATGATGATACAATAATTCTACGGATACCTAAAGAAAGGGGAAGAGTTATTTCATTAAAATTAAGTACTATTTGGTAACGAAAAAATTAATTATCACTATTGTTAAAAATCATAACAAAAACATTGTGATGTTTAGCTTATAAACAATTAGAATAACTTCATCGATATTATTTGTAGTAAAACGGGTTTTACATATTTGAGAAGCTGGCATTTTTACCTTTTTTTTAAAACCCAAAAAGTTTGTCCCTAGTGAATTGGGGCAAAGTTAGCATTTATTTCTTTAAATTTACAGCTAATTTGTTGTTAAGAAAGCTAACTAACGCCAGTTTGAAGATAAAAAGTTAAACTATTTGTTAAAAAAAATTGAGAACTTCAATATCGACTTTGGTTTAAATATGAAACTCGACTGAAGACGACTCGAAGTCCGTGGCCGGGGAAACTTGAAATCTGCGAGCTCAAAAAAATGAAAAGGTAACATTAAATCGAAGCAGCAAGTACTTAATAAACATCTCTGGCAGTTATTAACGGATTTTCATGATTATTTTTTAATTTCTGGTACCTCTTCGAGTACGTTACAAATATGCAACTTGTTAATTAATTACCTTTTAAATAAACAAAGTAATTTGTTTAAACATTTTTTCTTTCAGTACTTTTGTAAGAATTATAAATTTTTTGTTTTTGCTTATTAGCGTTGATTGAAGAATGTTAAAGATACGCCACCTTATGGTCGAAAATGTTATACCCTCCCTTCTTACCCCACTCTCCTCTTACCACCAAATTTGTGGACGGGTAAGTGCTGCCACCGTAGATTTGAACGGCGAAATATCAAAAATAAGGGTGAAAAGGATTGTTCTCAGGTGCGACGTTGCCGTTATTGCAATGTAAGATTTGTGAATAATAAGAAATGAATTTGGGGAAAGGTCTGGTCGCGCAGGTATACGTTGAAATCGGTGATTAACTGTTATAGGTACCTGGACCCGCGTCCGTGTGTACGTTTTAATCTGAACGATTCGAATATTTCTAGTACCGATTATTCCTGAATTCAGAAGCAAGCAGTGTTTGACGAACCCAATCGTGATGAAAGCAAAATTATAATGTATACATATGTTAAAAATATAAGTTAAGAATATTAGATAAAAAAGCAAAAACTCGTGAAAACTTATTTAAAATTTTATAACAATCGTAATTGACTTTGAAATGGTCATACATATAAGTTGTCTACAAATCTGGAAAGATGTCCACATTACAGGGTGTAGGTTTTATATTTAGCACAAAGTTGGTTCAAAGTTTACAATGGTTGTACCAATTCTCGGTCTTTGGGAGGTTTGACTTTTTTTAAATTTCCCATATCCGATAAGGGCCGATGCAAATTGTGGGTTACCTAGTGTAACAACAGTCAACTGATTAATTTGTTTAATGATGATATTGGTAGCTTAGAAAGGTTAATCGTTTGTGAAAAGCACTTTAAAGCCATGTACAGGTAAACGAAAAATGTTAACTTCCTCAGCGGTGCCAAAATCTGAAGAAAATGTTTTTTCCCCACTGTCATGCCGTGTGAGGAAACATTTCAAGTAAACAAAACTGGAAATGTCAAGACCTATCAGTCTATATATCTGTGTATCTATATATCAAATGACGAATACAGCTATTCAAAATTGGGAAAATTTAGTCAGCAATTCTACTTTAGAATCTTGTACAATTTCATATGTTGCAGGATATCTAGCAAATTTTTTATTTTCCAAAATTTCCTGTGATGTTTGCAAATCACATTTAGTTTGGGATAAATGTAATGACACTTCCCTCTACCACTTCCCTTATATTTAATCGAGAATATGGAATTAATTTGGGTGCTACATATTTAATTACACCAACAGATAATTTCCAAAACCTAATTACCTTATGGTTAAAATCTTTTG
Organism: Cryptocephalus moraei; assembly: GCA_946251905.1. Lineage (NCBI taxonomy): Eukaryota > Metazoa > Arthropoda > Insecta > Coleoptera > Chrysomelidae > Cryptocephalus > Cryptocephalus moraei. Next base: position 9,760,271 of record OX276459.1, read on the forward strand.
ATACCATTTTCTTGGATCGTAAGACTGAATACAATTTAACTACAATGATCAAATCACATCTTGTATCGGTTTCCAGTAATTTTAACCTTTTTTTCTGATCAATGTCTTGACCATGAGGATCTCGATTTAAATCAACTAATAAAAATAAAAATATTTAGATCATCTCGGTGGCTCTTACAAAATCTATCTAAATCTGAAAAACATATTAAACCTCACGGTAAAGTTCGAATTTTAAACACTTAATAGTTTCTCAATATCCTATTATACTTTATTTCCTTTTTCGAAATTATCATACAGTTACAAATATTCCAATTGATATTCTATTTTTATATGTCATATTCTTATTCTTATTTTCTTACTTATCGTATTTTGGCACGCATACATTGTCATATAATAATATATAAATAATTAATAATTAATTAATAAGTTGTTTGTGTAATTTGTGTAGCTTGACGCATGCTAAATAGTTAAAATGGAATGCATGTTTAAATAATATCTTATTTAGTTTCATTTTTGTTCAATAAGCTATCACTTTCCGATTTTATATAAAGTAGGTATGTAGGTATGTACATATTTGACAGGGGCCAAGTTAAAGCCCTACGTAACCTTTTTTAAACATGCCAGTTAACAACGTACGAGTCTTTCCTGCCCGTCCTAAGTCCTTACAATCATTCACTTCTCTTTTATACCGTTGAGTGATAATACTGTTTCACTCAAGGTTTGTACTTCAAGTGTTTCAAGCAAGCACAGTGCCAAAGCGACTCTGGCAACGTTGGATTCAAGGTTTCTATAAATGTAAGGCTCGCAAGTCCGAAATACCTTTTCTTGCCGAGAGGTAGATGGCGATCAAAATCTCGGCACGATTTTGGTATGAACAAAATTTACACAGCGGTGGCGTATCTTTAACATTCTTCAATCAACGTTATTAGTAAAAGTATTCCGAGGTTCATGTAAAAACAGAGGATGCATATTATTGTTATAAAAAAACTGAAGTACTATAACTTATACTATACTTTCACTTCCTAATAAATTTAAAATAAACACAACGAAAGCGATCCAGGAAAAGCATTCACCTACTTCGATACCAGCTCACTATAATAGTACAATTCCTAATTATTTGTAATGAATTGGAAAACCAAAGTTATTGTTTTTTATTTGTAAATTAAAACTTCATTATCGTTTAATTACATAATAAATACACATTTTTGAATAACTTTTAATGGGCTTAAAAAAATCTAATTTAAGTAAACTCAACTGGGAATAAAACAAATGCAATGAGAATTATTATAATATACGATAAAATAATGTTATAACTTGTTTATTACATGCAATAAAATAATTATTAATCGTTTATAGTATCACGTTTTTTTGAGTTTACATAAACCTCTGAATACTTTTATTAAAAAAAAAACTCATGGCATGCCAGGCTGAAAGGTAGATTTATGGGTAGGATAGTATATAGGGCCGGTTGTAGATGTTGTAGTTCAACGTCAGTTCAATTGAACCAGCGTTCAACTTTGAACCGAGTTCAATTAAAGTTTTGTTGAAGAACAGCAGTTTAACAGTGATTCTGTAGAACGATGTTCAAGTTGTGTTGGTCAACCTGATTCCATAAAATGTAATCTGTTAGACGATTTTAAGGTTCACGGATCGATAAAAATATTAGGGTTTTGTGAATAGTGGACGTTTCGGTGGGAAACATTTGGTCTTATATCCTATAAAATTGTGAAGACTGAACGTGATCGAAGGACGAACGTTACTTTCCAGTGTGTTAAAGTTTATATTTTCTGTTTTTGTTGTGCCAAAGCTATGTAATAAATAGATATACACATAATTTATTTTGGTTTGGTCCTTTATTTTGGTATTCCAGCAGAATTTCCATTATATTATTTAAATGTTGTAGGGAGCACGTGGTAATTAAGTTAAAATAAAGGTGTTGGTAACTTTGGTGTAGGTTATGGAGGCATGCAAAGGCTTAAAAAAAAAGATCAACCAATTTTAGCTCTCAACATTTTAGCTCAAGACACCAATCACAACCTCCACGAAGTCCTCATCCTCTGTTAATTCTTCTAATAACGCGTTCATTTCGGTAAATTATCAGCAAATTAGCTAACCTAACCCAACTTCCAGATTGACATTATATCTAACTGTCAAATTTCTTGAACCTTTCTTGAACCGTCGTTAAACGTTGGTCATCGTCAACGATTATAGACTAACCAGGATTGCTCACTTACATTTGAGCAATGTTGGACAGTTTTGTGACGTCATCACGGGTGCTGAAGTGCGTTTAGGTGTTGATTTGTGGATGACGTGATGTGGATATCCTACGTAAATATGGATTACGTAGAGTACGTACGTAGACCGTACAGTTTACAATGATAAATCTTACTGTTTACTACAGTAAAATAAATAAATCTCTTATCTTCTGTCCAGCACCGGTGGTGACGTCACAGAGTTTTTGCCAGGCAGATTCGGCGAACTGAGCAATCCTGGTAGTCTATAATCGTTGGGTCATCGTTCCCTCAAATTGAACTTGGGTTCAACCTAGGTTCAACAATGAGTGACTCATCTACAACACAAATTTATAATTGAACTTGGTTTAAAATTGAACCTGCGTTGAACTGCGCATCTAAAACTGGCCCATAGTAATATAACACACGATGTGTCAAAAAAATGCATACGAGGTGTGAAAAAATACAAACGTCAAAATTTTCAAATATTTGCAAATAAATTTTTGTCTGTACATTTCTCAAAGATATGTTTTATACAAAAGTTGTTCGTCTCTACAAGGGCAACAAAAAATCTAAGTAACACTTTTCTCTCAGAGCAACAAAACATTTTAGTAACATTTTTCTCTCAGACGCGAAATAAAAGTTTTTCTTATTTTTATTTATTTTTGAAAAAAATAACTACATTTCTCGAAAAAAAAAAAAAAATGTTTTATACAAAAGTCGTTCGCCTCTATAAGAGCAACAAAAAACCCAAGAAACATTTTTCTCTCAGACGCGAAATAAAAGTTTTAGATTTTTTTTTTTTTGAAAATAACAAGCCGCCATTTTGAAACCGCTATACCGATTTGGCCCATTAACGAACTCGACCGAGATTTTCGGCCAGCTGATTTTTGTACCAAATTTCGTTGTGATTCTTTAAAAAATGCGACCTGTAGCCTGCCGACAAATTTCGTTATATCCGATACTACCGATTAAGTATGATCTCTAGATACAAAAAAACTGAAAACCGTATTTTAATTCCTATTTTTTCGACGTCGTTAACTAATGCAATACTAGATATAAATCTACCAAAAATAGAGCTAGAAACCTCAAAAAATTGTGGGAAAATGTTTAAACAAATTACTGTATGTACTTGTAAAGCAATTTTGTTTTTTTGGGGTGCACACAAGTCATTTCTATGTTTTCCGTTAGTAATGACATTGAAAAATACTGAAAATATTTAAAATCGAAATTGAAAAAACTTTAAACAGACTACAGTGTAACCTTGGTTATCCGAACTAATTATTGCATATCACTGATCGGAAAATCAAAATAAAATGCCGAATGATATAAAAATCTTTAATACATATAGCAATGTAAAACGAAATACAATTTTAATGCTATAAAAAACTATCGATGGTAACAAATATAAATAAAAATATACATTCTTTCATAACATAAAAAAAGTTGAGACATTCTATCAGAAACGTTAGTGCACATTTTACTTAAAAAAATCTGTAATTTTCTGTTGTTTAACAGCTCTCATTTGCAACTTATTTACTCTGCTTTGCATCTCTTCTAAAAGAACGATGTGGCTGGCTCTCCGTGTGTCACTCTGTCACTCTCTTCCTCCACTTCGTCAAAATTCTCCACACTCTCCAATATGTCGCTGTCATCTATCCTTTCTACGTCTTCATCGCCCAAGGCCCATCTTTTAATTTCTTCATTTGTAGGAGCATCCGATATTTTATTCGTAAGTTTGACTATCTCGTTTATTTCGTTCAGTTCTGATGTTATAGCTTGTCGCAATGTAGAGAGAGGGATCAAATCTCATCTTCGAATGAATCTAACAATCCTGGGGACAGGAGTTGCTGCCAAGAACTTTTTATCAGACCGGTCTTCATGTCCTGCCAAGCCTCTGCGAGTTCAAACACAACATCTTTGACTGTGACTTTCTTCAGTTCCTCTGCAATACTTCCAAAAGTCCCCACTATCTTCTTCAAAAGATTTTTTCGGTAGTAGAATTTTATAGCTTGAATCACATTCTGATCCATTGGATCCGCTGGATCAGTGGTGTGCAGTTAGGCCAGAGAAATATGACAGAAATTTCTAGCGGGGTTCTAGCGATTTAAGTTCGGTTAATCAAGAGTAGTTCGGATAATAAATGCCAATTTGTTGCATTCGGATAAGAGAGTATTCGGATAAACGCGTGTTCGGATAGCTAAGGTTACACTGTACTTTGTTTATTTAAAAGATATTTAATTAACAAGTTGCATATTTGTGACGTACTCGAAGAGTTACCCGAAATGAAAAGAAAATCATTAAAATTCATTAATAATTGCCAGAGATATTTATTAATTAATTGCTGCTTCGAGTTAAAGTTAGCTTTTCATTTTTTGAGCTCACAGATTTCACGTTTCCCTCCTATTGACTTCGAGCCGTCTTCAGTCGAGTTTCATATTTAAGGCTTCACCAAAGTCGATATTGAAGCTAACACTTTTCATTTTTTTTTTAACAAAATAAATAGTTTAACTCCTTATCTTCAAAATGGCGTTAGTTTGATTTCTTCATAACAAATTAGCTGTGAATTTTAAAAATAATGCTAAATTTGCACCAATTGAGGGGCAAATTTATAAACGTCCCTACACTTAATTTGTCCCTTAATTTTAAGTGGCCACGCCCATTTCCCTCAAAACGGAATTTATAAACGTCACTAACCCTAGAATCGTCCTAGAAATGTAGGAAAATTGTAGTGGCCATTAATGGTCCCTTAAATTTGTGTATTGTCACAACATAACCTGTATTTCGATTCGTTTTGTTTGAAGTCGCTCCCATTAACGTGTGTTTCGAGTTTCGATTTGTGTATATTTTACCTATGATGGATGAGGGTTTTGATGAATTTGTGCAATACGTTCAAGACGAAGTATATTTAGCAGTTCCACGGTAAGAAGATTAATCGATTAATATAATTATAGTACAAACAAACATGTAATTAAAATATATTACATTGCAGTAACTACCTGAGGGATAGAAACAATCCATTAGAAAGGTTGACTAACGATGAAATGAAACAAAGGTTTCGATTCGATGGAGACATTATTAGAAATGTGATATTTCCAATGGTTTATGGAAATAATGTGGATAGAGATTATCGAGGACTACCAATCCCACCAATACTTAAATTATGCGCTGCTCTTAGATTTTACGCATCAGGCAGTTTTTAGGTTGGTAGAGAAATATGTGTTGTTATTACATATTATACATCATGTATTAATAATCTTTAGAGAACATTGGGTGATGTAGAAGACATAAGCCAGGCTACAATGTGCAAAATCGTATGGGAAGTCACAACAAAGATAAATAGACATTTCAAAACATATATTAAATTCCCCTCAACTCGTAACAAAATCCTCCAAAGCAAAGCACAATTTTATAGAATTGCTCAATTTCCTGGTGTAATAGGATGCATAGATGGGACGCATATAGAAATTTGTAATCCTGGTGGTAATAATGCCGAAACATTTCGGAATAGAAAAGGGTGGATGTCCTTAAACGTGCAAGTAGTGGCTGGGGCCAACAATCAAATTTTAGATGTAGTAATTCGCTGGCCAGGTTCTACCCATGACAGTAGAATTTTTAACAACAGTGCCGTTAAGATGAAATTAGAAAGAGGGCAACTGCAAGGACTGTTATTGGGCGACAGTGCATATGCTCAATCAGAATTTTTGTATGTTCCTGTTCCTAACCCTACAACGAGGGAGGATGAAAGATATTATAATCGTGCTCACATACTTACTCGGAATGTGGTTGAGCGAACCTTTGGCATTTGGAAAAGCCGTTTTAGGTGCCTTTCAATACCGCTTAGAACCAAACTGAACAGAACTACAAGAATTATTGCTGCAACTGCAATTCTTCATAACATCGCTATTAAATATAGGAGTGAGGATATCGAGATCCAACCAACACAAGACATGCCTGATGAACAACCAATACCTGCAAGCAATAGAGGCAATGTAATCCGGAATGCTTTTATTGCAAGACATTTTAGAAATTAATACTCAAACGTTTGTTACCTTTCCTGTGATTTTAATGATACTGAAATATTTAAGCCAAGTAATGTAATTGAAATAAATGAACTACTGGTGTTCGTTACTGCAAAAGAGTATAATTATAGTTATATACTTTCCAATCATTACTAAAATTATGAAGAAAAAAAGTTTACAGAAATAACAACTCTTGATAAATACAATTATTTATTATTGTCCTTCTCCCATTGCTCTAATTGTTTTTTTATTAATTCAATGTGAAATTTTCCCGTTCAATGCTCAATTTTTCTTTTTCTATTTTTAATTTCTGCTCTTCGAGCCTCAGTTGATGCAGTTCCGCTTCCTGCTCCTCCAATTTCCTTGTTCTTGCCATCCTTACGGCTAGTTCCCTCTCGATGGCGGTTCCTCTTGAGATTGCCCTTCTGCGATGGCTTGTTGCTGGCGTTGTTGGCTCATTTTCTATATCAGAATAATATAATAACTTCACATTGTTCATCTTTGTTACAATCCTTTACCTTTATTCTCCTTAACGCTTCGCAGCAGGTTATGTGGTGTGGAATGTGGAAGGCCCTACTTGCGAGCATATATCTTCTGTGAACGTAGAGTCGCTATCCAAGACATCTTCCAACTCCGTATTTAAATTTAGCACGCAGTCAACAGGATTATTATCTGGAGGTGATGTGAATGCACCACCTCCTGTAGTCATCCTCTCCCGCTTTTCTTGTGTCAACTCCTTCCTTCTTTTCATTTTGGCATTTTCCCACACTTTGCTAAGTTGCATGGGCGTTTTCTACGAAAAATAAGATGAATATTTAATTGTAAACTACCTCTTATTTGTTAACTTACGGGATTATTGGCGGGGTCTGCGTTGAATTCCTCGGCTATGGACACCCATGCTCTTTTTTTCGACGCGGCACTCACACAATCCGTCTTCTTGTTTTCGACTATGTCCTTCTTCTTTTCTATTAAGTCGTATAACATAGTCTTCTCTTTGGGGGTCATATACTTCTTTGCACCTTTCTCCATTTCGGCAAACAAACGAAATTTCTATTACAAAAGTACGCTACCGCAACGACGACTAAAACGCGACCAAGGACCAAGTATAATACAAACCACAGAATACAAACCATTAACGTCAGTTGTCAGCCTACAAGTATGGAACACGTGAATAGTAGTGAATAAAACACAAAACTGTTTAGAGCTCCCTTCAAATTGCGGTGTTGCCACAAGTTTCTTCCCTACAATTCTAGGAGGACGATTTATGCATTTTAAAATACCACATTCTAGGGTTAGTGTCGCTTACCCTACAATCTAGGAAAATTGTAGTGTAGGAGAATTGTAGTGTAGGGACGTTTATAAATTTGCCCCTGAGTAAGGACAAATTTTTTTCTTTGAAAAGAAAAGTAAAAATGCCGGCTTCTCAAATATGTAAATAATGTAAAACCCATTTTACTACAAATAATATCGATAAAGTTGTTCTAATTGTTTATAAGCTAAAGATCACAATGTTTTTGTTATGATTTTTATGAATAGTGTTAATTATTTTTTTCATTATCAAATACTTAATTGTGATGAAATAATTCTCCCTTTCTTTAGGTATCGGTAGAATTATTGTATCATCATTATTGTGCGCATAATGTTGATGTAAAAAAAGTCCTCTGGGATAAATATTTACAATTTGACACAAACTATTCAATGAACCGTTTTGAAATTTTTATCACATATTAAGTAACAGAAAATACAACTTTTTACGAAATTTCAAAGTTGTAATTGTTGATTTTTACAATAGCTATTGTTAATAAACAGGGATTTATTCCAAACGCATTGCTGCTTTCAGTACAAAACAGACACGTTGCACCCTGGGAGTGCCGACAGTCGAAAGCTAGCTTTGTTTTGCGTAACTTTATAGAAGGTTAAAAATTATTGTGAGGTTATGAATAATTTATGTAAATGAATGGCTCGCCAACGTTTTGCTTGAAGTATATCTTAGTATTATTATTTCAGTCTATAAATTTAATTTGTAATGTTATATAGTTGTAATACAGTTTAAAAAAAATAATTAACAATTTTTTTAACATGAAGAATTACATTATTATAATAAATTACCGAGGAACAGTTTGGTTTTCATTTTCCCAAAGTTCGTTCGCTGATTTTATTTTTTTTCTCTCGCGAAATTCTTTGCAGCGCTGTGCTTCATTCCGCACTTGTGCATCTTCATCATTGGATTGTGCAATTGACATCTGATTGGACTTTTTTCTTGCACAATATTCTTTGCTATATTGCCTATTTCTTTCCCTAGTTCGATCACGTTCCTCATTGACTTTTTTCTGACTCAATCTGGATTGTTCTTTTTTTTTTCTTGCACGATATGCTTTGTTTTTTTCCCGATTTCTTGCCTTTTGACAGTCGTTTTCTTCTTCGCTTGGTTGTGAAGGAATAATGTTTTAACTAGATGAAGGTTCTGGTGTAGAAACACTATAATATGAAATATATCCTTATAAACAATTATTATGAAATAAACTACAATATCAAAATTTATTATGCAATAAACTACAATAAAATAAATAAAAAAAAAGTTTTTAAAGTGTTTTAGAATGTACACTGAAAAAACGGCAATGCACCTCGTTCTCAAAATATTCGTCATTTTTCTATTCCATCTTTATCTTTATTTCAAATTCCAATATTCCCATCCACGCCATCTTTATTTCAAAACTTAATGCCAATATAAATACAGTGCTACACATAATGCCAACATAAAACTATAGCCAGTGCTGACCTCTGTGGCGGACGGTAGTCAACGAATAATCGGTCATCCCACGGTCGGAAATTTGACGTATTCACCGGTGTGTTTTAGCAGTAGAAGAACCTCGCATAAAGAAAGCTAGCTTTCTAAAAATAATACATATTTTTACCTTTATTTACAATTACGTAAGCAACAAAATATTAAATCAACTTTTAGAAACCGTCATTTTGAAGAGTTTTCACTTCCCTACAAGATATGGTATCTTTGAATTATTCGTCAGATTCTAAGATTTTTTAGGCAAACAAAGATGCAAAAAATCACATTGTTCAACCTTATATTGTTAATAATTAAACAATAGCACAAAACTTTTGGTCAATAACGTATAGGTTTTACTCCCGTAAACTCATTTTACACAAATAATTGCTTAAATACCTGGATGAGTGAAAGTCATGGAAAATCTTATATCCCTGAGCTACTATTACTATAGGTCAATTAATCACTTTGAAGATGTCTCATAATTTTAACTTCTTTCACTGAACATGCAGAAGTAATCGCTTTGTATGTCTCATGTAGTTTTGACGTCCTTCACTTTACTATAGCAATTATTTTATATATTTTTAAGTGTCCAAAAATCCTGTTAAAGAGTTTTAAGTTTATAGTTTAAAGAGTTTAATTCTTAAGGTATCATTTATATCTGTATCAATGAGGTATCACAAAGTAGGCCATTCCTTTTAAGTATTCTTAGGGGTAAGTGATAACGTATCTTAGCGATACGTCAGAAGAGGTCCTCCATTTGAGCAAAATCTTTTGGGAATTTAAATATCACTGTATATTTTCTTCAATACAAAATGTGCTTATATAAAAGGTTGGGGGTGTCTCAGGACCATAAAGTGCAAATACAAATAATGGTATAAGTTCATATAAGTACCTCTTTTAGATTTAACCCTTCGATAAGTCTGTCTAACACTCGACTAGGTCTAGTACAATTTTTAGGACTTTTTTTTACACACACATTTTAGTACTAAAAATAGTAACTTTGCATACCTACATGAACTTTAGCACAACTTTAGTGCCTAGTTTTGAAACCGTATTAAATCTCCTGTGTGCAGCATTGTTGAAATTTATGAGTATGTATTTTAAAAATTTTCATAAATCTAGTTGTGTCATTCAGTGGATATCAATTCTTGAATATTGACATATGGAATTGGTTCTTTAATCCTTGTCTTTACTGTTTCACATATTCTAACATAATTTTTGTAATTATCATTTTGCATTATAATGATATTAGAGGTTTTGAGGAGAATATACTGTACATTGCACATTTTATATTTTATATTTTATTTAGACTTTTATACAACACCATGGGTAATACTAATTAAAGATAAGAGTGGAGTGCATTACTGTATGCTTACTTAAAACTAACATAACTTTGTGGTTGAATACCATACATAAGACTTACAAACAAGATAACATAAACATTAATAAGACGAGATACGATATCTACAACTACAACACAAAGTTCACACCTGTTAAGAACAATAAGATGTTTTATTTCAATGGGACTTGTATAAAATATATCTGTTTTGTGCCTAGAATGGCAAGATTGCATTCAATTAGCATTTTATTGAGGGGCGAGAGGCCTAGTGGATCAGTATGAAATAGTAATAAATTATTATTTCTTAAATTAATTTTCGGAACAACAAACTTGATTTTATTTACTTTGTGGTTTAAATTATTCAGTACATTGTATACAAAAAGAACAGGCATTGCTTGCCTTCTACTACTCAATCTTTCGATATTAAAACCGTGTAGCATACTAGCATAGGAGACCATGTATGGGTAAATATTATTTTTCTTTAAAAACAGATACCATAAAAATCTTTCCTGAACATTTTCCAGCATATCACAGATTACTTCAGCTTTTGGTGTCTAAATCACAGATACATATTCCAGATGCGGTCTAACTAAAGCATTATATATATATATATATATATATATATATATATATATATATATAAACTTGAAAGTCTGACTGTAGATGAATTTAACTAAACGTGAAAAGGTCTCTCTTCTGGGGATGCAGTCAAAGGCGGTCGTTAAATGAAAGGCTAATTTCTAATAATGGCCGAGCTTTCGGAGGTGTCGTTTTCCTCCTTCCTCAGGGCTAACCTGGTCAAAAGCAAGTACCACACTTTAATAGATTGCATAAAAATATTGGGTACAATGTTACAGATTAACCAGAAAACACAACAAAAACTTACTAGGACAAGCCATAAAAAAGTTCGCAGTGGAGATTCATACCAAATTTCTTCAATAGGGTGTTTAATACATCGAAGTGAGGTTAGGCACATGTACCATGAAATGGTGTATATCAACGAAATATTTACATGAAAGAGCGATAACAAACCGCATTGGGTACGTGGTTTTAGAACATCACTTATAATACAAGGAGAAGGCAAAAACACATTGATATGATGTTGATACAGTACGACAACACAAAACCAACTGGTGAGCTGACAACATTTATCGATTTATCGATTTATCGGAGTGAGCGTGGAACCGTTGAAAGTGGTAACGACTTAACTATCTGTGTATGATATGTGACTTGTGTGTTTGCAGGCGCACCATTGACTTAAGATGCACACAAGACAAATCATGAAAACACAGAACGCAAAACTATGAAAAACGAAACAAAATTAAACAAATATATACATAGTTATTGATAACGATTATGTGGTCAGGTCACTTGATGTGTACATATATGTAACAAACTAACATTTTTTTTTTTTTTTTTTTTTTTTTTTTTTTTTTTTTTTTTTTTTTTTTTTTTAAAAAGCAGTTATATTGGATATATTAAATTGGATAGACACACAACAGAATGTTCTCATTGATTGTTTGTGGACGCCATAAGACAGTTGGTAGTCCAACAAATTCAGAGTATTAAATTAAAGGGATGAGAAAATATTACCTCAGAAAAAACTTATTGTTCACAAGACTCAATACATAATTATATATATTACTTAAACCTTGTACGTCTGTTTTTTTGTTTATAATGTTTGGTTCATTAAAAATGCATACCATTTCTAAAAAATTACGTCTAAACTGGCCTGTGGCTGGCATTAGTACTTTCGTCCCACTGAAGTTCATCGTGTGTGAAAGATCAAGGCAATGATCCACCAAAGCGCATGTACGAACCTTTCGTCTCACATCACTTTTGTGGTAGGTTACCCTGCCGGTTAAAAGCCTGGACATGGCATGGACAAAGCATGGTACATGTGCCTAACCTCACTTCGATGTATTAAACACCCTATTGAAGAAATTTGGTATGAATCTCCACTGCGAACTTTTTTATGGCTTGTCCTAGTAAGTTTTTGTTGTGTTTTCTGGTTAATCTGTAACATTGTACCCAATATTTTTATGCAATCTATTAAAGTGTGGTACTTGCTTTTGACCAGGTTAGCCCTGAGGAAGGAGGAAAACGACACCTCCGAAAGCTCGGCCATTATTAGAAATTAGCCTTTCATTTAACGACCGCCTTTGACTGCATCCCCAGAAGAGAGACCTCTTCACGTTTAGTTATATATATATATATATATATATATATATATATATATATATATATATGGATTGCTACAGCTGTCGCCGTCTCTCCGTCCCCAACTTCCATTTTTCCCTCTCATAACATAGGTTTTCCTCTAAATTTCACGTAGTCATGGCGTCTTCCACATCATCTCGCCAGCTTCTCCGAGGTCGTCCCCTCTTTCTTCTCTCGGGTGGTATCCACTCCAGCACTCTTCTAGGCCATCTATCATCAGCCATCCTCTTGACGTGTCCGAACCATGTCAATTGTCGCCTCTCTATTTCTTCCGATATTGGTCTACTCATGTTCATTTCTGCCCATATAACCTCGTTTCTGACTCTTTCCAATCTTGACCGTCTGCAGCTTCTTCTAAGGAAATGCATCTCTGTGGCCATTAGTTTTTTCTTGTTTGCACTGGATACATCCCATACCTCTGAGCCATACAAAGTGACACTTTGAACCATACTTTCATAAATATGTTTTTTAGTTTTTTTTGTTATGTTTTTGTCCCAACACAAAGAGTTTAATGCTCGAGTAACAGATCGTCCTTTATTTATTCTTTCTCCTATCTCATCTTTACTGTTTCCATATTTATTTAGAATCACTCCCAGATATTTACTTTTTTCCACTCCTCTCAAACTCTCATCCCCCAAAATTAAATTCTCAACCTCTTCTTTACCGACAGCAAGATATTCACACTTCGCCAAATTCATAGTTAACCCGGCTGCTTCATACTCTTCTTTGAGTTTTCTAACCATATATGAAAGGTCTTCCTCGTCCTCTGCTATGACGACTTGATCGTCTGAGAAGTATAACGTGAACAATTTGTCATCTCCCACCCTCATTCCCATATTTTTGCATTCCTTTGTCCACTTTACTAAAGATCTGTCCAAGTAAATTTTGAAAAGGGTGGGAGATAGGCAACATCCCTGCCTCAGGCCTTTTATTGTCTCAAATGAAGTGGTTAATCTATTCCTTATTTTGATCATGGCTGTGTTGTGTTCATAGTACATTTTAGTGGTCTTTATTAAACTTTTGCTGATAATCAAATCCTCCATTACTTTCCATAATTGTGAGACTGGGACACTATCATAAGCTTTCTCCAAATCAGTGAAGGCTATATGTGTCTCTCTGTTACGTTGTACTCTTTTTTCTGCTGCAATTTTGACAGTGAAAATATTATCTACCGTTGACCATCCTGCCCGAAAGCCTGCCTGTTCTTCTGGTTGCTTCTCTTTGATACACTCCTCAACTAAGGTTTTTAATATTCTGGAATATATTCTACCAATAGTAGGGATGACGGCAATCCCTCTGTAGTTCTTCGGATCTGATCTTGAGCCTTTTTTGAAGACTGGTGAAATATATAAAGTTTGCCACTCCCTTGGTACTTCCTCTCCATTCAAACATCTCTCGAATAAAGTTCTAAGAATTTCTGCCAGTTTCGGAGGACCGTATCGAATTAGCTCTGGGCTTATTCCTCCTGGACCTGGTGACCTTTTCAGTTTCGTATCTTTTATGGCCTTTTTCACTTCTTCTGCATTCAGTGTTATGTGCTCTGTGGCCTCTGTAGGTTCATCTCGTATATTGAATTTGTCTCTCGTTTCAGTTAATAGGTCTTTGAAATGTTTTAACCACTGAGCCTCTGGAATATTGTTTAAGTGTAGTTGTATTTTATTGTTACATTTGATGCTTTTTATTGTCTTCCAGGCTTCCGTACATTTTGTACCTCCCAAATAATTCTCAATTTGCTAACATTTTTTCTCCCATGACAGATTCTTTTTCTTGATTACTTCTCGTTTGACTTCTTTATTTACTTTCTTGTATTCTTCATTAATCACGTTGCTTTTCGTTTGAAGGAGTTGCTGGTATATTTCTTTCTTTCTTTCGATTTTTTCTTCTAGAACAGAATCCCACCAGAATGGTTTATTCGATTTTTTCCCTTTCTTTCCTAGGGCCTCTTCAGCTGCTTCCTTAATGCAATTTTTTATGTGTTTGTATTCTTCTTCAGTAGATCTCTCTACAATTACTAGTTTTTGTTCTAATCTCCACGAGAAAAGTTTTCTTGTACTATCGTGCTGTAGGCTATCTAAATTATTGTATTCTACCCTATAATCACAGGTCTTCATATCTGTTTTTTCATTTCTTGCTGTCGTTCCAATAAAAGGAATGTAGATTTTTGCTACCACTAGTGAGTGGTCTGAACCGCAATCGGCGCCTCTGTGAACTCCACATCGTTCACTTTTAGGCCTGATTTTTGTTTAATTATGATATAGTCTATTATAGATTTTAATCCTCGTGTATATTGATACCAAGTATATTTATGTATGTCCTTGTGGGCAAAAAATGTGTTCATTATTTTCAACTCACGTTCCTCACATAGACTTATCAATCTTTCTCCATTATTATTAATTGTTTCTTCTCCCTGCGTTCCAACCACTCCACTCCTTCGTTGTTTTCCAACTCGTGCATTTAGGTCACCTGCTAAATTATTATTTCATGGCCATTTGGGACTTTGTCAATGGTCTCTCTCAGACTTTCCTCAAAGCTGCCTTTATCTTGAACAGTTGCGTCATCATTAAGGGCATATATGCCAATGATCGTTATAGTTCTTCCTCTTGCATGGAGTGTTAATTTTAGGATTCTTTCACTTATAGGTTCCCAAGATTTGATTCTGTTCTGGTGCTTTTTTTGTACCAATAAGGATACTGCTGCTTTAGCTCGTTGGTCTTTATATGCCCCAGAGAAAAAATTGATATATTTTCCTAGGTTTTCGCTTCCGTTTCCCTTCTTTTTAGTTTCCAAAAGCACAATAAAATCAATTTCACGTTTCAAACAATCGTGTAATATTTCCTGTTGTTTATTACGTATTCCACGAATATTCCATGTAGCAAAATTCAACGTCCATTTCCGTAGCTTAGTTCGTTTACCAAAATTCCTGTCCGACATCCGAGGTCTATCTTTGTTGGGTTTTTTAGCGTTTTGAGGATTTTTATAGGTGTAGGTTGCTAGCCTAACGACCTAACCTCCAACCTGGAGGGCCAGGGTTTTATATCAGAGTATCCTTCTCCTAGACAGGTTGCTTTCTCTATAGCTAAGGAGTCCTGTCTACCCCACCTGTTGGTCCACGGAAGGTATTTTATTTGCCTTCTACCCACCGACCCATTACTGAGTCGGTTAGAGCATTCCCCTATCCACCACCTGGGGACGCGCCCTCTAGGGGTTACAGGTTCCCCCGAGGGAATTAAGCATTATAAAGCTTAATTACACATTCAATACTAAAATCCTTTGTATTTCTAATAATACATCCTAAAACCCTACAAGCCTTATTAACTATTTGTTGACAGTGTACATTAAACCTCAAACTGCTATGAAAATAAACTCCAAGGTCCCTACAAGAACCCACTCTATTCAACACAGAGTGGCTATCTACACATTCTTGATGAGCTTGTCTAAATATAATGTTATGAAACAGCATAGCCAACAGCCTTAGACGGTATATCAAATATATATAAATATGGTTGTAGTGTTCAATTTGTTTTATGTTATATAATTATCATTATTTCATAGTAAAAGTCAATGAAACATGTACTATAGTATTGATATGTGTAGTAACAGTGTTCAATAAAAATATTCACTGATATAGTGAATATTTTTAGTACACTATTTGTTTGTATATTTTCAAATTTGAATACAATAATTTCCAACTTACACACTTCAAACTAGTCTTTTATTTATTGAACAAAGGGGATTTCTCCATCATTTGAACAATGCGTCAATATTAATTGGGCGATTTATTTTTACAGGTGGTGGTTATGTAGCTGCTTAAAATTTCGCCAAAGAAAATGATCTTGGCACGAAGAAACAAGGAAGTGAATATTCGGAATTTGGATATGGTTGATTTGATTACGAACAACACATGCAGCCTTCTAGATCTTCTGGTAAACCACAATGTTGAGTGAGTAGGACGTGGAGGAGGGTCACTATCGTTGGCTATGCAGATCGATTCTTTCAACTTTGGTGAACTTACCTTGGGTGAATCGAGTGTTTATCAGATTAGAATTTAAGATGTATGTATTTATTCATTGTGCAATATGTATTTTAAAAATTGATTTTATATTCCTCTTAGGAACCACACACAAAAAAATATATTTATATTTTATAGTAGTACAACATATAAAGTGTTGTCCACTAGCAAATTTAAAATTTTAAACTTGAATGGTTCCTCAGAGGGTAAAGATTGTATCATAGTTGTTTAATGCAGCGGTCAGCAAGAGAAATAAGTACAGACCGGTCGGTGAGCATTGCTTGAACGTCTCGTATGACGTTGAAATACTTTTGTATTTGTTTTGTATTTTTATTTTGGTTTTATTCCAATTGATTTCAAATTTGTTGGAAAGCACGGTTCTGGTATGTTTCGCCCCCGGTAATTTCGCTCCCGCCGCTTCTCCCCTGGACGTTTCACCCCTAGGTCGTTTCGCCCCAGAAAATAAACAAAACAATAGTTAGACATTTTATTGATTGCTGAATTAAAGTATTGCTTACAAGAAATTTTGAATGTCAAAATCATGAGAAATTCCATCCAATCAAGAATAATTTCAATGGCATCATACATTTCAACAATATCTTTAACCCTTACAGAAACCCATTAGTATTTTTTATTTTTAGTTGGCCGCTCACCCTTTCATAGTTGAGTTATTTCAAAACGGTTAAGTGATTGTTGTTTTTTAATGGCATTAATGAATAGAAATATATGTTCGGAAACAAATTTCCGCATGTGCTTTGGAATCCCCTGTGCCAACCTTCTACTCATTTCGGAGCTATAGTAACCTAAAATCGATTCCTGCAGGGATACCAGCGGGACACTGATTGACCGCGATATGTTAATTATGTAAAAAAAAGTTTCATTGTTAAAAATTATAAAAGTTGAGACTTTATCAACTTTTTAATAACATCTAAATAAGACATAAAACGACCTGCTGACACTTTTCCGGTAGACCTATACACTCCTGCCATAATTTCATTTATGTAAAAAAAATTATCAGTCGACACAAATTATAAAAGTTGATTTTTTTTTGCATTTCATTACTAATAATGATAAGTAAAAGGAGACGTTAACTACTCTCACACACACATAGTTTCAGGCTAGATTTTGATGGTCCCACATGTTTGTGTTTGGCTTGCATTTTTCCTGTTACCTTTGTGTCTTTCTGTACGTTTTCTCTGCGATTCATTATAAAAATAGTTTTCTTCGAGACTAATCATCGATTTCTGTTTCCAATTCAAACTTCCCGCCCCAGTTGTAGGTTGCTCGTTTTTGACTGCTCGACCAACGTTTTTAACGTCACTTTACCTCGTACATATTGGAACGGTCCCGCTAAAGCCAGATTCTCATGGTGTGAAATGCGAATGCAAATTCACTAAACTATTGGTGTCTATGTTCTGATTGGTGCATAAATCACTAACGCTTTTAACCTACTAAAGTATTTTGTTTACCTTTCGATTCTGTCAAGGGAGAAGCCGAAATAAGAATATTTATAGGTGCATTCTCTGAAAAAATTCATAGTAAGTTCTGTGTATTAGAATATTTGACGGCGGGGGCGAAACGTCCCTATCCAGGAAAGCACAGCAAACAATGGAATTCTTGAGGTATTTTAATATCGACGTTGCATTATGAGGTGTTTTAGGGTGTTGAAGTGTCCTGCTTGTCACCAATTGGTGTTCAAAATGTTGGAGGTTTTGGTTATTACTGGTATTTTTTCATGTGTGAGCATTTTTGATACTCCAAATGATGTCTTTAATTGCTTTGAAGTGAATTTTGTTTGCATGTTACTCACTTTTGATATTTGGTATTCTGCACACCACCGACAGTATGGCTTAGTGGACAACGGAAGCGGGGTTACATTTTCCACTACAAAATCTTCATGACAAAACCTTTCTAACGCCGCTTGTGTATGGGCCATATCGTTAGTGTTCCAGAAGGCGTGTGGAGTACTTGCTGATTACGGCTATGTTGATGGCTTTGAGGCTCTGCAGGCTCCGGTACTGAACAGGACTGTCATCAGTACAGCTCAACTATGGACTTGTACCGCACGTTCGTCGAGGAGGGCAGAGGTGCAGTTGCTAGTGTTATGGGCGCTCCTTCAAAAACCTCGGGTCGTAGCCTCGTAGTGGTGATGCTATTGTTGGGGTAGTTGGAGTGCTCCTGGATCTCGATGTTCTGCGTCTCGACGCTCCTCCAAGTAACCGTCGGCTTTACCGCTGCCACCAAAATGTTATGTGCGCTCACGTCGCGTCCGAGTTTTTAGTAAAATGAATTTAAACGATTGTTTAAGTTTTAACTAGTTTTATTTTATAAAATTATTGTTACAACTGAACGATTCTAAGTTATTGACGGAATCAAACGGAATGCCCTCTTCCTAAAACTACGTGTAGGTACCTACTCAAAAAATGGTGGTGGTGGGAGTTTCCCTCTATTTTCCAGGACCACCCGTAATCCGACCTTCGGCACTCTTTGACAATAACCATCGGAAACTTATCATAAAAGTTTAGATTCACAGATGTACAATTTAAGTGAAAGTATGATAACAACTATTGGAAAGGAAATTGGTAATAAAGGTTTTGGGGGTGTTTACTAACTACTAATAACTAAGGGTACATTACAAGGGAAGATTAAATTAACAAAAGAGGAGTATCTTCAAAGGGACCGATGGATTTTAGGGATTACAATATAACTTATGAATTTAAGTATTTAAGTGGAAATCGAACTATATATGCTAATGAAGTATAATTAGAAGTAGGTACCGAATGACTGGATTACAGCACTGGGACTTCAAGGAGGCAGCCGACTCTTAAGGACAGGCTTATGCAACCTGAACAGGGAACCGTTTTAAACATTGGAAAAGGGGCTTTGGCTGGTCGATCTGTCCTATGCATTGGGGTACTGTGTTACTATGGCTTTGGTATGAATATTGAAGTCGGATTTTTAGAGAAACTACATTTATAGCACACTCTTGAACTTAATGTCCTAATTTTCTAGATGAGCAGAAACTGATTTCCATCATTCTTCCGTGCTTGCTTCGTTTTCCTGTTTTGATACATACACCTGTTAAAATATCTACAAGGAAGAACTAGAAAGAATAATTTTGGTTTTATATCCAAGATATTAATCAGGAGAGACAAGCTCCTATAGGAAGCTTCTTTGACATCTTAATCTTAATGGATCGACGTCTTAACTTTCCATTGTTCCTTAAATATTTTAAGTATTTCACATGTAGTTCAAACACTTAGCGGATACTAGACTTTTATTTGTATTTGTAAAGTATCTACAAATACATTTGTATTTACAGAGATGTAGATGGGGATGAATTTCACAGACAGTATGCTATAACCACACATTGATACTATGATTTGTGTACTCGCTAAACTTTGGAATATCCATGCTCGTTCTCCTAGAAATGCTCACAAATTACTATGAACTTACTGATTAGCCCGTCTTTGATTCCTGTTAATCAGAAAAATGTTTCTAGCCCTGCAAAAAGTTATCACCAGCTTTGGAAAAATCTACCAGAAAACCTATATCTTCCCTGTTTGTTTTGGTTCCATATTGGCGGTTGTTGCTGTGCTTTCAGCCATGAAGGTCTTGTCATGTTCCTATATAGTGCGCCAGATTGACCTACCTACTATAGAGATACACACCACAGATAATCTTGCCTGATATAAAGAGGTTTATAAGAGCGGTTGCTCAGTGGTGTAGATATAGTATCTGTGCCCGCCAGGATTGTGGAGAGGTGTGCTGGTCTGATGCAGAGGAGAGATCGACCACGCGCCTGCGGCTTGGAGAGATTGCGGACTTCAGTATCACTGTCGCTGGTATCTCCAACGACAATCGATTTATATCATCCTTCATATGTCAACCTGTACAGGAAATACCTCTCAATCGCGGTTCTTTATGTAACTCAACTACTACGTCATACCAACAGAATAATTTATGGTATTTCGTAGTGAAGAGATATAAACATTTTTAGTATCCTGTCTGGTTTAAATTCATACCGATTAACATACTGGTTATATAGTTATCTCGCGTGGTCTGAAATTTGGTGGTGAAGGTTAGCAGTACACATACATACTTCACATTGACTGTTCAATGGATGTATCCCTCGTTGGCCAGTCTTGACTCTGATATTTGTAAGATTTACCTTTTAATTGTTTCCAGTGTACCGTCAATGGTTGGGACGTGAGCCAAGCTGCTTTCAATTTATCCTATGGGCTCATTATGAAGCGCAGTATTCCAGTAATTGTAGATACCACAGGTTACCTCTCTTCAAAAACGACTTCATTTTCGTACATAAAGACCATATCATTGGTTTGGATCAGACGGTCAGAGATGTTCTCTCTGATATGGAGGGATACAATAAGTTACCTCAGGTCTCGGTTTGAATTATAACATCCTGGCCGTTTATAACAATTCTTTATTTGACATTGGGGATATGGAAATAAAAGGCTAAAAGTCTACAAGGTCTTGAGATTGATAGGTTTCATACAACAAGCACGCAGATGGTCATGTTTTGCCAGAATATCATTTATAATTAATGCTTGGTCAACCGTGCCAAGTACATTCATGCAAATACAAATAAATGTGCAGTTTTACAGCGTCAAATATCAGGTTGTCTTGAAAATCGAACCTGTTGCAACAGGATTGGGCATGAAAGCAGAAACTGGACACTTTGGGTCTCTCCACTCCGTAGACATTTCAACATGTGCCGAACGGAACTCTATCCAAATAAAAAAAACACACTTTGGAGCTAGGGCAATACAGCAATTTACCGTGTACCCTATGGATTAGGTTCATATGCATTGTGCTCTAAATTTTATTAGATATTCTAGACGACAATCGGCTTGCTAAGGAAACGGAGACAACAAGAGATTCGTGGAAAGGATGGAAACTGGCGGAAGTTTGTCAGCTCCAGGTAGGGCTGGGATTTGAAACAAGTAGAGTTCCAGTATTCAACTTGCCTGGGGACACAAATTTCTGCCAAGAAATGATAGAAAAGTTGGTGAATAATGGCCCAATTCTAAGAGTAGACCGGAGTTGGTTTGGAACCCCGGAGAGTTCGTGGGTTAGCCCAAAATTAAATGGAACATTCGGTAACTGAAAGTCTTTAATGGATATGAAAAACGATTACACCAGCGTTATTGCGAATTTGAACTTGTACGGGTTGCTCTTCCCCTCTCTGCTCGTTGTCGTCGACTAGAGTTGCTAAGAAAACAACGGAGTAGTTCCTAAGAACAGGTTCCGAGGAAAGCTGTTCAGTGAACTGTTCTTTCTAAAAGAACTGAACAGGCCGGAACAGATTCTTCCAGTCCAAACCGATCGACGGCGTGGCGGCGCGAAATATGTGTGTTCCTCTGTTCACTGACCCCGACTGTTCTTCGTCGGTGTACGCGTTCGCAAATCACATCCTCGTTCAGTTCAGTGATACTGACCGGACTGCTATCTGAATCTCTACCCTACTCTCTCTAGTCTCAGTGTTGCGGTTTGCTTGGAATTATGATTGATGTAAATTGGGACCGACAAAGAAATATGAAGCTGAAGCTAAACCGAAATGAGCCGATTCTTGTTCAACTATTTGTTATAAATTTTATTATTTTCAAATTTTATTTTTGTTGCAGAATGATTTGAAAATAGGAAAAAAAAACAACTTGCGACAGGAGCTAGTCTTTATTTACACTAGGTACAATGCAAACCACTCAACGGTATATGAAAGTAAATACGACAATCAGAAAAAGAAAAAAAATATGTATCTCGGGTAACTAGACCTATAACTAAAGCAAGGAGTTAGGGCAACAAAAACTACTACCGGTTTTGGCGACTATTTTATAAATACAATCTCGCGTTTTAACTGTTTTAGATGAACTAGCTTTACTGTTTAAGCAGGAGAACCCACGAGAACCCAATCACCTATTTAAAGGTCGTTAATGTTAGTTTCCACCCTTTCGAGATGACCGATTTTTGCCTTTAAGGTCGACAATGGAATATCTTCACTAGAAGAACTATCATCATCTGTTGACTCCACGGGTAGTGGTACATCCGGCAAATCTAATGGTAGTGGTACATCCGGCACATCTGATTCATCTTCACTAGATGGTGAGAAGGTGGGAGTGACACTTTTTCCCGGTGCGACTTGAATTTTATTTTTTCTTTGTTGGGATTTTTTACCATATACCATCTGAGATGGAAGCGTTGTTATTGACAGTTTCTGTATTTGGAGGCAGCATGTCGAGAACCTTCCGACGATTCAAAGGAACGATTCCGCATTTCGCAAACACAGATTTTAGATTTGACATCCTATTTGTGTCAATGGCGTTAATGAGTGTTTTTAAAAGTCTGGGAAACATATTTTTTGGTATGGTTGCACTATTCCGCCCAGGTCCCATTTTCCACTCCATAACTATTTTACGCCAGGCCGTTTTAAGAGGGCGAAAAATGCAACATCTAAGGGTTGTGTGATGTGCGTAGAATTTGAAGGCAGAAAGACAAAGTCAATATTGTGTTCTTTACATATCCTAATGGAATCGACAGATACCTAAATGGCTCGAAAAGTTGTCTCCTATAAGTATTTTTTTATCGTCCTTCCGTTTCAAAAAAGAGACGGAAATCTTATTAACCCAGTCATCAAAACAAATGATGCCAAACCATCCTGACAAGCTTCTGTTATAATAAGTCCCTTTAGGCCCACCCTCTTACGCCGGTTACACATTGGGCGGTTTTTGTCGTTGCGGCAAATTTACCGTCGCCGCCGTTGCGGCAGTAGTATAAAAAATGTAATGGGATCTTTCACATTGGGCGGCATAAATGACGCGCGGCAGTTTTGCCGTCGGCGGTCGTTGTGCAGCCGCCGACTGCCACTACTTCGGCGATAATTTTGCCGTCGACGTTCGCATAGTGGCGTACACGATCAAATGAGCGTCTACACATTGGGCGGTTTTTTATCGTAGTTGTGTAGATGTTGTTGCCAGCAGATGAGTAACAAAATGAATGAAGTGGTAATAGACAATGAAATACTAATATCTTTGGTTATCTATCTTTCAGATGATCCAGTAACTCGTCAAATGACTTATTGTTCATTCGAAAATAATTAAAAAACTTCGCTTCATCATTTCTCAAATCTTCAAACAATGTATAAAATTTTCTGTACTTCTTTTCTTCTTAGGTTTATTAGATGGATCCAAATAAGACGATGTTTTCTTTGCCTCTTCCTTCTTCGACGGTATAACAACAGATCAAGAAGTTGTTGCTGATTCATTTCATAGTGTGTGTAGCAAAACGACTGAACTATTTCTACACAGAATCTAAACAATGCAATATAAGCTCGAAAAGAAATAGTCATTCTCAACTACTTGAGGCAACTGACAACTGTGGAACTACGGCAATTTGGCCGCCGAAAATCAGCGGTAATTTTGTCTCTCAATGTGTAAACACATCAGTTCTCTTTGAGCGGCGACGGCAAATTTACCGCGACGGCAAAAACCGCCCAATGTGTAACCGGCCTTAGAATGGTAATCCCATAAAACGCTTTATAGCTTATAGTAGACATAAAATACATAAACGTACTGCGATACGCTGCGTCCATCTGATCTCTAACACGCAAATAAACATTTCGTCTAATACGGAAGAGAATCCGAATAATCCTTACATATTCAGTTCAATGTATAAGTTACTACGTAACCAAAATCAATTATTCTTCCTATATACTTATTCTCATATTCAATTAAATCTTCAACTACATTTACATGTTCTCCCCTATTTCCAATAATCATTCCTACATCAAAAAAAGAAGATCCCATCTTAACGTTGGCTCTATGTACAACTTTCTCAAAACACATCTCACATAAAAAGCAACCACTTATTATTTCAGGCGACGGATAGATTATACCACTACTTCCCCAAGCTCTATAAAAAGCTACCGGCATAAGGCAACTTTGTTTCGATTCTTTGCGACGTAACAAGTACTCTATCAAACTTATATCATTTCTCTTATCTGAAAAAACGTATTCATACAACTTTTGCGAGCGCTCATTAGGTCGTATTCACTAAAACTTTTTCCAGTCAGCCGCGGTAGTGGGACTGAGGATTCTTCTTGCTAAAGAGCATAAGGCACATGCATACTCTAAAAAATCACGATCAAAAGTATCACCTTCTCGCAAACACATCACTTCATAATTAATATGGCGTAAACGCTTTCTCACCCGTTTTATAAGCCGATTAAGTGTTAATCGGCATATAGCGCCGGTCGCAACATTCAAACTCCCTAACTACAAAGAAATCTCTTTGACCAACACTCAATTCTTCCAATTCAATTCTCTCATCATGACGGATAACTTGTAGAGTGAGGTCCACACAGTTCTCGTCTAACGATTTCGCCATCTCTCAGTAACGTACTGTCGATTATTTGAAATTATTTAAACAGGCCCACCCTCTACCCAGGAGTTGTATAAAGTTGAGGCTTTGTATACTACATAGCAAGGGAGCAATTCACCATCTCCAGATCCAGCAAACATGATGGACGTAGAAGATTTCGATGAGTTCATGACGCGCTCTGGTTATTTACAACCCCGCTTGGTTATAATAGTCTTTCGGCCTGAGTCATCCGACACATTTGTCTCGTCAAAGTTGGCGATATTACCTGATGAAACACCTGCTAGTGACTTTGTCAAATTGTCGAAATAGATGTTTATTTGTTCATGGTCGACATCAGCTCGAACCCTTTTTATGTTTCGACATAGTCTGGGGGCCAAAACATCACTATGTCGCCTAAGAAATGATTTTGCAAATTCAATGCCGGGTAAATTATTTCTGAACTTTTGTATAGTTTTTCCCTGCCTATCAAGATAATCTTTAACCAGAGCTCTCAAATCGTACATGTCAAGAGAGTATCCCCACTGGGCACAGGTCAATATTCCGTCTATTATTAACTGTTCCTCCTCCTCAGATAATGAATTTTGACCACCCTGTTGTTCGACGGCGCCTTTTTATTAATATACCTGCCTATTATTGTGACATGGAAATCAAATGTCCTACCAGCTTCGCGCAAACTCATTCCTCGGGATACAGCATCCGCCGCCTGCCTTAAAACCAACTTGTACTGTTTCTTATATCGCTTTCCACGAGGATATGGTACAAAAATTCTAGGCATGGTAGGTGTAACTATTGATGCGCAAAGGCACTTATCGCCACTGATCGGTGCCGGTAGGCATACGGGTCACCTGGGAGTGTGTCAGGTATTTCACCAACCAGTATAAGCGATCCGATAAACGTCGCCTGATCGCCCAGTTGCTCAGGAGACCAGAACTCACGGAGGTCGCCTTGAGTACCCGAGCAATCCTTCCATACGACTAGGTGGTTAGCATCGTAGACAAACTCAGGGTTACGCACTCCAGATACGTAATTGCTAACGAAAGCAGTACGAACGCCAGGTTGAGTGTAATCAAGCCGGCAATTCATATTCACGTACTTCGATGACTTACGCGCGAGGAATCCAAGCAGCGCGTTGAATCTATTGATGTCGTCCTTCAGATCATTGTCATCATAGTCCTCAGGCCAAAAGTCTTTAGGGTTCAAGAGGATTGGGAAGCGTGGGTCTTGTTCTTGAAGCTCTGCCCAATCGTCAGCAACGCGTCGCTGACCCTCTTGCGCGGGGTCCCCATCTGGCTCTAGGGAGAGGATTGTTGAGATAGAAGTACATGCGAACTGCTTGTGGAGTCGCAGAATTCGAAAGGGCTTGTACAGTATTCCGAAGATTACTGAAGTAGATTTGATTAGGCAACGGATGGTATCCACCTTGTTGAACAGGCCCGCGTGGGAGTCTCATCCACACGTCGATGTCACGCCATCTTATGTTTCCTACGGCGTTGACCGCGTTCGATATAGGGCTGAAGTTGATCACAGCACCCATAGCAGCTTCCTTCTGGTCATTAGTAAGGTTAGGACGAATATACAAGTTTTCATCAACCATGTCATTCGATATCTGTTGACGTCGGGCGACAAGGAGTCGATATTTGAACTGGAGTAGACTGGTTCGATAAGCTTCGTAGACAGTGCAGGGTGGTAGGTTTCTATACTGAAAGTTGCAACGTACGAAAATGGATTGTATGTAGAAACCAATTGACCGTGTTGACACAGTCATGACTCGAGCGACGGGAGCAGGAGTGATCTTCTGCTTTTCGATGGCGGCTTCTTCAGACGGAAATCCGAAGTGAAGGCGTTTGTCTAAATCCTTCTCAAGGTGTGCCATGAATTCTTCGCCTTTGCGTAAACGCATGGAGTCGGTTCATGCTTTGTTACGAGCTTTGTTGTTCTTGCCTCTATTCGTCTTGGTTTTACTAGGAGGCTGTGTGTCCTGTTGCGACGGTAGTTCATTAGCTTGCGCTTGTAAAGTATTCATGATGAATAAAGTTGTCAGGGAAATCCACGAGAAAATTTGGAGAAATTTTTTAGATTTCTCAATGGCTGTACTAACTAAAGACTACCACATAATAGCAGTTACTGAAACATGGCTTACTGTTGGCATTAACAGTTCGGAGTTATTTGATGATCGATATCAAGTATTTAGAAGAGATAGAGACAATGGAATGAATAGAGGCAGAGAAGTACTTGTAGCTACCAAAAAGAAATTAGTTGTGCAAAAAATAGACATTAGCTGTAATATAGAGTGCCTACTGTTGAAAATTAAATCAAAAAGGTGTGTTTTCTATTTGTGTTGTGCTTATATTTCTCCCAGAGAAACCGTTAGTTGTCTGGAACAATTTTTAAATAGTCTCAACGATGTATTAGATAGGAATTCAAAAATGCTTATTGTGGGAGATTTTAATATCCCTTTTTATGAAACAAGAACCTGTGATAAAACAAATTTACTGACTGACTTTCTTCAAATGAATGATCTCACTCAGCAAAATACTGTTTCTAATCATATGCAAAGAAAACTTGATTTGATACTCTCAAATATAAATGTTTGTGCATTAGAATATTGTGATGACCCGCTTGTAACAAAGGATATGTATCACCCTGCGTTAAAATTTTCTGGTTTTGGTCTGGTTAGTCCAACACAAATATCTGATTTTCAAGGCTCTTTTTCTTTTTCAAGTATTACAAAAAATAATGTTAAAGAGGGTATTAAAAAATTGAAAGCCAAAAAACCTACTGGAACACTGGAAGTGACAGCATTCCAGCTTACATTTATAAAGGATGTGTCGAAAATCTTTCTACACCCTTAGCTTTTATTTTTAATTTAGCGAGATCGTTTGAAAGAGGCTATCATAACACCGGTTTATAAAGGATTAGGGGATTTAAACTCAGTTGAATTCTACAGACCTATATCTGTGCTAAACTCTATTGCAAAGATATTCTAAATTATTTTATATAATGATATAATTTAAACATACCAAAAACAATTTGCAATACAACAGCATGGCTTTCTACCCAGCAGATCTACTGTGACAAACCTATGTGTATTAACAGATACAGCTGCAGAAGCTTATACATGACAATAGTCAACTTGATGTCATCTTGACAGATTGTGTGAAGGTATAGGAAAATGAACGTATACGTAAAATGTGTTTTCCTATCTTCTATATTATCGTGTCTAATATCCCAATACAAGGTATAATAAATAATTCTATTGTTCGTTGCTACGCCCGCCTTTTGTTTTCTCCCCGATGGGTAGATGTAAACCGCCACACCACCACCAATATAGGAAAATGAACGTATATGTAAAATGTGTTTTCCTATCTTCTATATTATCGTGTCTAATATCCCAAAACAAGGTATAATAAATAATTCTATTGTTCGTTGCTACGCCCGCCTTTTGTTTTCTCCCCGATGGGTAGATGTAAACCGCCACAAAGGCATTTGATAGGATTGATCATGACATTCTTATCGATAGATTAGCTATGTTTGGCTTTTCAGAGGGTGCTTGTAAGTTTTATAAAGTTATACCTATACTCAAGAAATCAAAGAGTTAAAGTTGGGAACTGTCTCTCAGCTTCATTGCTTCATCAGCATCACCCCATATACATGATCAATCTCACCCCATGTAATAAAATGGCAAATGTTATGAAATTGGTTGAGCCCACTGTTAACAGCAAAACACACCAAGGGTGCAAAGCACAAATAAACATGGGTATTTCTTTGAAATAAAAAAAAAATTGAAAATATATTTTAGACAAGCGCCTTTATTGATTCACAAAATGTGATAAGTCCTGTTATCTTTCATCCTTTCAATCTATAAATATAAAAAGAACCCCTGATTCTATCGCTTTCATGGATCGGATATCAACCATCTTCATCAAGGGTACAAGCCTTCCTGTGCTGATTTTGTTCTCTGTGTTCATACCCTTGTTTCTAACTCCGGCTTGAACAGTTAACCACTGCTTATGATATTTTGAGCTCATGAAATCATCTACTGTGACAGTTTCATTAGCACCAGGACTTGCTTTATACCTTATAAGATCCAGTATGAAACAATAAAAGACCAAGTTCTCTACGTTCACTTTCACAGAAAGACAATAACAGTTAATAACTTGCAGTTTTCTCACTATACAGGCAGCCGTTATAGTTCACCTGTATATTGCTTCATAGTTCACCTTATATTGCCGTCGGCCATCTTTGTACTGTCAATACTGGTCGATAGTAGCGGGCTCACACG
Source organism: Cryptocephalus moraei (assembly GCA_946251905.1). NCBI lineage: Eukaryota > Metazoa > Arthropoda > Insecta > Coleoptera > Chrysomelidae > Cryptocephalus > Cryptocephalus moraei. Next base: position 9,789,550 of record OX276459.1, read on the forward strand.
GTTGATTTAAGAGCTAAATTCAGATATTAAAACGGATGATTTAGTGAACAATTCCGCCCCGAATGATCAAATCTACCCCAAATGATGGTATCTAATTTTTAAAACATTACTTTTACCTAATATACAGCTTTAGATTTTTAAAAATATATTTTTTCCTCTTAAACCTAAAAACTTACCAGTTATAGAAGCAGCATATCACATCTAACACAACAAATATTTTACTGAAGAAAACGTTGCCAAATTTCATAAGGGTAATCTTTATTTGAGAATTCTCATTGTGGAATATATCTCATTGTGGACCATGTCTCATTGTGGACCACCCTCCATTACTACCAAAAAAAATAATTTTGGTTTTATATCCAAGATATTAATCAAGAGAGACAAGCTCTCATAGAAAGCTTCTTCGACATTTTACCAATGGATCGATATCTTAACTTTCCATTGTTCCTTAAATATTCTAAGTATTTCACATGTAGTTCAAACACTTAGCGGATACTAACAACTTTTATTTGTATTTGTGTAAAAAATCTTGGGAATATTTTCTTAATTTTTCCAATTTAAACCATACGAAGGCGTAGAAGGGCCATGCAATTTTTATTTAATAATTTCGACTTTGAACTCAAAATTTCGACTTTAAACACGAAATTTCGACTTTAAACTCGAAATTTCGACTTTGAACACGAAATTTCGACTTTAAACACGAAATTTTGACTTTATACACGAAATTTCGACTTTAAACACGAAATTTCGACTTTAAACACGAAATTTATCCCTCTAAAAGATGGAAATGGGTTCAGAATTCTCCACCGGCACCACGGCCTCTCTTCCGCTAGTAAACGTTGAAATCTGAAATTATTTAAAACATGGGTTGCTTCTGGTTACTTGCCTAAATGGATTCATTACAGTAACGAGTCAATTAACCATGTTAGATAGGATGATAGGAATGAAACTGTAACTAAACAACCGTACTTTACTTTCATTTAAAGAATGCGATTGTGGTAGATAACGATTTGTGAGGCTCCAGCTATATTTGCATTTTCATGTAAAAGAGGAGTATACTTTAACCACTAGCAATTGGAACACTCAATAAAATCTGAATTTACCGAGGGCATTCGAAAAGAGACCGTTGTCTCTATACAAAACCATGGGACTTATCTTCTTGCTTATTCAGAAACGCCCTGGTATTTTTAAAATCCAGGTGTTCAGTTGCCCAAGTGAAATCATATATGTGAATGTATGGATATGTACAGATAAAGAACTAGAGGGTCCATTGGACCGCAAATTCTTTTTTACTGCGGCGGCATTTCGTTTGTTTCTTCATCTTCTTCTGAAGTGCAGGTGTACAGTCGATCAGTGAAATCGTGTACGAGGAAGTACGCGAGACTCTACGGATACCGGATGGTCCACTGGACAGCGGCCACGTGTGCTTTCCTTGTGATCTCTTTTTCGTGCAGGTGTACAGTCGATCAGTGAAATCGTGTACGAGGAAGTACGCGAGATTCTACGGATAACGGATGGTCCACTGGACAGCGGCCACGTGTGCTTTCCTTGTGATCTCTTTTTCGGCACTTATACTCCAGAAGCAGTGGTGTGTGAATGTGTGTGCCATTTGTTTGTGCGATTTGGAAGTAAATTCATTGTTAGAGTTATTATCCGTAATGATACGCCCATGGAGTACAAGGCGGCATCGCTCTTCACTACTTAAAAAGCCATTAAGTGTTTTTATGGCCGTTCCAACTCAGACTGGACAAAGTATACCAACATTTTTTAAGGATGGGGCCAGATAAAATCGTAACATGTTGATCGATGAAATCTCATACATTAGCCGAACCGTAACGTATTCTTTAAAAGGGTGACTTTTAACGCCAAGAAGCTCACAGTTAAATTCTATCAATGGCCCTTTGACAGAAACGTCATTAGGGAAAATTAACACTTTGCTTCTTTCCAACAATTCTGAACATTTCGTATCTTTAGGTACACATATGCGTCTTGTTCCACCTCCATATTTGGTGCGAACTTGTTTATAGTTATAGTTCCTATCAGACCGTTGGGAACACATCCAGCCGATTTCAACAACTCCTGTTCTTTTGCCTATCGATGGTTCTTGTTGAATGTACCTCGGTGTCCTTTGCAGTTTCCCTGCTTTACCTGTCTAAGGTTTAGTTCGTGTTCAAAGTCGAAACTTCGAGTTTAAAGACGAAATTTCGTGTTCAAAGTCGAAATTTCGAGTTTGAAGTCGAAATTTCGAGTTTAAAGACGAAATTTCGTGTTCAAAGTCGAAATTTCGAGTTTAAAGTCGAAATTAATAAATAAAAATTGCATGGCCCTTCTACGCCTTCGTAAAACCACGATAACTTTATTAAACAAGTTTTTCTAATATGCGAGAAGTCTAAATTATAAAACAATACTTTTATTGTAGGTGCTTAGATTTGGTGTAAAGTGCAAAATTGAAAATTTTAACTATAACGGAGTAAGTCAAATGGTACTTGTCATCATAATTACTATCACCATTCTTCATTATGTTTCCACTAATGGATTCATTATTTGATGGTTGATAGTTGGTTTGTGGTTTGTGGTAGTACCGATCATAAGATCCAACGCTTCTTTGCTGACTATCGTTTCTTATGTTGCTTGGGAGAGAGGTAGATGGGGAACTATAACTGAGTAAATCAAATTGTACTCATCATAATAACTATCGGTTGATAGTTAGTTTGTGGTGATACCGACCATAAGGTCTTACGCGTTTTTGGAGACTATCGTTTATGTTGTTTGGCAGAGATGTAGATGGGGATGGCTCCACGCGTCAATATTTTGTGGCTTGAAGGTGAACACAGTATGCTATAACCACACATTGATACTATGATTTGTGTACTCGCTAAACTTTGGAATATCCATGCTCGTTCTGCTAGAAATGCTCACAAATTACTATGAACTTACTGATTAGCCCGTCTTTGATTCCTGTTAATCAGAAAAATGTTTCTAGCCCTGCAAAAAGTTATCACCAGCTTTGGAAAAATCTACCAGAAAACCTATTTCTTCCCTGTTTGTTTTGGTTCCATATTGGCGGTTGTTGCTGTGCTTTCACCCATGAAGGTCTTGTCATGTTCCTATATAGTGCGCCAGATTGACCTACCTACTATAGAGATACACAGTACAGATATTCTTGCCTGATATAAAGAAGTTTATAAGAGCGGTTGCTCAGTGGTGTAGATATAGTATCTGTGCCCGCCGGGATTGTGGAGAGGTGTGTCGGTCTGATGCAGAGGAGAGATCGACCACGCGCCTGCGGCTTGGAGAGATTGCGGACTTTGGTATCACTGTCGCTAGTATTTCCAACGACAATCGATTTATATCATCCTTCATATATGTCGACCTGTGTAGGAAATACCTCTCAGTCGCGGTTCTTTATGTCACTCAACTACTAGGTCGTACCAACAGAATAATTTATGGTGTTTCATAGTTAAGAGATATAAAAATTTTTAGTATCCTGTCGGGTACTATCAGTTACATTCATACCGATTAACATACTGGTTATATAGTTATCTCGCTTGGTCTGAAATTTGGTGTGCGAAGGTTGGAAGTACACATACATACTTCACATTGACTGTTCAATGGATGTATCATGTATCCCTCGTTGGCCAGTCTTTTGACTCTGATATTTGTAAGAGTTACCTTTTAATTGTTTCCAGTGTACCGTCCATGGTTGGGACGTGAGCCAAGCTGCTTCGAATTTATCCTATGTGCTCATTATGAAACGCAGTATTCCAGTAATTGTAGATACCACAGGTTACCTCTCAAAAACGACTTCATTTTCGTACATAAAGACCACATCATTGGTTTGGATCAGACGGTCAGAGATGTTCTCTCTGATATGGAGGGATACAATAAGCTACCATGAATTTTTGAATTATAACATCCTGGCCGTTTATAACAATTCTTTATTTGACATTGGGGATATGGAAATAAAAGGCGAAAAGTCTACAAGGTCTTGAGATTGATAGGTTTCATACAACAAGCACGCAGATGGTCATGTTTTGCCAGAATAGCATTTATAATTAATGCTTGGTCAACCGTGCCAAGTACATTCATGCAAATACAAATAAATGTGCAGTTTTACAGCGTCAAATATCAGGTTGTCTTGAAAATCGAACCTGTTGCAACAGGATTGGGCATGAAAGCAGAAACTGGACACTTTGGGTCTCTCCACACCGTAGACATTTCAACATGTGCCGAACGGAACTCTATCCAAATAAAAAAAACACACTTTGGAGCTAGGGCAATACAGCAATTTACCGTGTACCCTATGGATTAGGTTCATATGCATTGTGCTCTAAATTTTATTAGACGACAATCGGCTTGCTAAGGAAACGGAGACAACAAGAGATCCGTGGAAAGGATAGAAACTGGCGGAAGTTTGTCAGCTCCAGGTAGGGCTGGGATTTGAAACAAGTAGAGTTCCAGTATTCAACTTGCCTGGCGACACAAATTTCTGCCAAGAAATGATAGAAAAGTTGGTGAAAAATGGCCCAATTCTAAGAGTAGACCGGAGTTGGTTTGGAACCCCGGAGAGTTCGTGGGTTAGCCCAAAATTAAATGGAACATTCGGTAACTGATAGTCTTTAATGGATATGAAAAACGATTACACCAGCGTTATCGCGAATTTGAACTTGTCGGGTTGCTCTCCCCTCTCTGCTCGTTGTCGTCGACTAGAGTTGCTAAGAAAACAACGGAGTAGTTCCTAAGAACAGGTTCCGAGGAAAGCTGTTCAGTGAACTGTTCTTTCTAAAAGAACTGAACAGGCCGGAACAGATTCTTCCAGTCCAAACCGATCGACATGGCGTGGCGGCGCGAAATATGTGTGTTCCTCTGTTCACTGACCCCGACTGTTCTTCGTCGGTGTACGCGTTCGCAAATCACGTCCTCGTTCAGTTCAGTGATACTGACCGGACTGCTATCTGAATCTCTACCCTACTCTCTCTAGTCTCAGTGTTGCGGTTTGCTTGGAATTATGATTGATGTAAATTGGGACCCACAAAGAAATATGAAGCTGAAGCTGAACCGAAATGAGCCGATTCTTGTTCAACTATTTGTTATAAATTTTATTATTTTCAAATTTTATTTTTGTTGCAGAATGATTTGAAAATAAGAAAAAAAACAACTTGCGACAGGAGCTAGTCTTTATTTACACTAGGTACAATGCAAACCACTCAACGGTATATGAAAGTAAATACGACAATCAGAAAAAGAAAAAAAACTATGTATCTCGGGTAACTAGACCTACGAAATATATTGTAAGTTGCGTCATTAGGTGTAGTGTAGAGTAGTATAATGACGTTACTGTATGCATTTTTATATATAAACTGCCGCTTCCCCCCTTCATTTAGATCATCGAATTGCCGACATGGTCAAAAACATTTCTAAATGTTACATAACAATAATTTTCATAAATAAATGTTTGACAGTTCACTAAACTTAAAGAAAAACCAAGTTAACAGATATCCAGATGTTTATTAAAAATCAGAACTTCATAAATAGTAGCAATTTTTGCAACGGTATTATTAAGAATACCTTCACTGAGTGAAAAAAATTTTAGTGTTTTACTTCAATAATTATAGGGGTTTTGGCTCTATTTCCGGGGCTCTGTAAAAATTATAAATATTGAAGGTACACTTTCGGGAATCGGAACTGTTTTTCAGTAAATTTGATGATCTTGTCGAAAATGTTTTATATTTTTCGAGATATTGGAAAAAAACAAAAGCCTCACTTTTTCCACTTCATTCTTTATAACTGTTGCAAATTCTTTGCGCCCCTTTTGGGACCTTTCCTTTAACTTTATTCATGACATTATAAATCGAATGACACCTTGATTATAATTTTCGGTGACTATACAAAATTATTGTGAAAACTGATACATGTTGACTAGATTATAAGGCACACATCTTTTAAAATAATATATTATTTTTGTCCTATTAAAAGAAAATGAAAGTACTTACGGTTCCTGTTTTTTTTTTTTTTTGCTGAATTGAGTTGAGGGTTGAGTATTTCAGCAGAGCCATTGGGAGGTGTAAGTAGTACACACCTCCTAAATGTGTTTACTTAATTTATTAAATAATATAGTAAATATACAGGAGTAGATAAAATAGGCCGGTTCAGCCCCCTTTTCCCGTACATAACCTCACTTTTGCCGGTATTTGAAATTCCCGCACTTTTGCCGGTAATTTCGCGCTAGCCGGCCTCAAGGTCACCCGCCGCAGCCCGCCGGCCCTTCCACCGGGGTCTCCGCCCCCTGCCCCGCCGCAGCCCCAGTTTCCCGCGGAGGCATGGAACACAAAGATGGCGTGACAGATGTCACGGAGGCATGGAACACAAATTTGACAGACGTTGCAAAGATGGTCGCGCTCCCCCCGCTTCCTCCTCCCTAATCACGGGGTGTCGTTAGAGGTGCGAGATTTTAGGGTGGGGGATCGGGAACCCGATCGTAATTTCTTTTCTTGTTAATTAATTTTATATCAGACTAAGCTTTTACACCAAAAAATTTGGCATGAAGCATGGAACACGGAAAATTTGACAGTAGGCACGGAACACCTGTCAGGTTAGCGGGCAACCCACCTTGCGTGTCGCGCCACCTATCGTACAGTGGCGGCGGCGTTGTAGGGAACTGTGAAAATGGAGCTGGGTAAAATATTCCAAAATTATGTATTACATGAAGTATTTTTTAGATACTTCAATGTAATACAACTACCGAAACTAGGGATCGAACCTAGGACCTTAAGATCCACAGTCTCACGCTCTTCCAACTGAGCTATTTCGGTCTGCCCAGATATATTTTTTTTAATAATTTTTAATAAAAAATATTTAATAAGTCCAAAAAAGGAAACAATTGTTCAAAAATTTTTATTAATCAACAGTATCATAACCTACAAAGTCATGACCATCACAAGATGGGAGAGGTACATACGACCAATCTTTCGGTAATCCCAACATAATTAAAAGTTTCATGTAGCATTTTTCACAGTTTAACCTACGACTAATCTCATACATTAAATCGGGTAATTTTAAGATGTCATCTCGCTGTTTCTCGGGTCGATCATTTTCCTTTACTCTACATGGGTTGTCGAGCAGTGGGATCCTCCATTTTGTGGGAATGTCGAGATCTTGGAGCATCCGAAAGAAACAGTTGCTGCAACGTGCCTCCTCTGAAATAATGTCAATTTCCTCACGTAATTTTTCCATAGTTTCCAGAAAAATTAGTGGCAAACATTCGCCGTCGTAGATTTTAAACCAATTGTAAAGGTTATGACACGCCATTTTTTATTTGTTGTACTACGTTTATGATACAAAGTAGTGACAGGATGACTGCAATGTACCACACTAACATGCCTACTGATGAACTGCTGTAGATATTGGTAATGATTGGGGTTATGGTGGGGGGATGTGTAAAATTTTTCCACGCGCTGTCACCATGCGTATTATTCTCATAAATAATTCTCAATTTGTATTGTGTAGCATTTTTAGATACATCTATTTTAAGAGCAGGGAAATGAGAAATTACACACTTCCATCCTCTTCCAAGCGTCAGGCCAACTCTCATTATTTCGATCGAAACAAATGAAAACATCACTAGCACCCGATGGATGGTTAATGTAAAATACACTGTTAACAAGAGCGCTTAATAAAACATAAGTCGATGCTAACGGACCCATGGTTAATGGTAAAATGATTTCGAGTACACTAAAATAATGAGAGCAGACCTACAGAAAAAAACCTCAATGCATAAATAATGATATATGTATTAGTTAGATAGCGGAATACAATTAAAAAACCAATCGTAAAGTAATACACAATTTCTTAAACTACAAGAATTAAATCTTTTAATGGAACAATGGTCCATGCATTTAGGTGAATTGGGGCCGAAAGTAGGGGGTGTTGGATTCCAATACGCATCCAAGGTTTCGACGTTTACGATTCGCGGACAAGGCTTATTCATTTCGAAAAACTTATCCTCCAGAAAAGTTGCTTTTTGGTGGCCACGGACGTAAACGATGTCAGCTCCCAAAAGGTGATGGTCGAGAATTTCATGAATTTTAGTGTATGACACAAAACCGGGTGTGTAAGCCAGTCCATGTATATTGCGCGTTACGAAATTCACTTGTTTCTTATCCACATTCGATAATGACTCGTAGGCTATGGGCGACTCGAACAAGTAGTGACTTGTTTGATGACCGTTGCAGATGGCGAGTTCTTTTGCGAAAAACTCCTTGCCACCACCTGGTGTGGAAAGGTAAAAACCTTGTATGTCTGCGGTCACTGCTTTCATTGCGACGGTTACTTATCGACTAAGTTAATTTTCTGACTGTCTCACTAAGTGGTAGGTGCTCCATAATACAATCGTGGATGATGATGCAATATGCTTTAGTGTTGGCCGGGAACCCCACTCTAGTTTCGATTTCTAGTTTAACATCCACCGTTGAAGATTTAATGCTTTCATCTCGTCGTGAACAATCAATTACGAATAGGGCGTGGTCTTTGAAGTCCGTAAACTCGATCAGCGGTTGTTTCTTTCCACCATCATCGTTCATAAAGTTAGAGTAAAAGTCTGTGTATGCGTGGTAAGCGTTCGCATAATCATTGTTAGCGAAATTGTAACTTTGACGCTCGTACGGATGATACTCTCCATTTAAGAACACTCTTATATCCGACACAGACAAATTATCAAATTTTGTTGGATCTGCATTAAGAAAATTTTTTCTCGCTTTTTGGAATGCCACGATAACGAAGCGGGGACATTCTACGGCATTCGCAGTTTTAACATTCCAAATTTCTTTCATGGAACCCTCTGTAAGAGTAGGTAATTCGTGTAACTCCCACTTTCGGAATGCCATGAGAATCGGCAAATCGTTACGTATGGCTTGTAAAAGTTCAACCTTGAGTATATCGGATGGGAGAACATGTCGTACTTTTAGTTCGATATTTTCAATTGTAAAATCGGCCGTAGTATTTTCGCCAGTATAAATCACGCAATTATTATCATTGCGAGCTCTAACTAATCGAATCGTCTGCTTCCCACTTATTGCTCTTCGATAATCATTACAGATTCCGAAAAAATGCGATAACGGTATCCTTAGGTAGAAACGACCATCCGAATCAAAAATGGACGGTGTCTTTTTGTATGTCCAACTGGCTGGCAAAAGATGTTTGGAATCGTCTTCGCTATAACATAAATAGCCCCGCACGAGACTTACGATTCCAGGGTCCTTAACGTGCTCCACTTCGATACCATTCAATTCGTATATGGCTGAATCAAAGAGAAACGCTCCCATATTACTACTTAGCTGAGCAGATCCTGTTGCACTTGTTTTCTTAAAGGTCCTTTTTATCGTTAGAGCAGCATCGTACATTAGTAACCAAACGTCATTTTTATTGATGGTAATTTCGATGATGTCATTGTTTTCAAACGATTTAATGTAAGGTAGATACGTTCGAAATTCATCGTGTATAATTGTTTCGTCTTGTAGCGGTTTCTGGTAGAGGTCGAAAATGCGGTTTGACAACATATCCAATCGATCGGAGAAAACTGACGTTTAACGGAGATAACTTCCCTCTCAGAGGCCGGTTACTTACTAATACCTTACGATTCATCCGAGCATCTTTTATATTGCCTATTAATAAGACAATCTCTTAAGTTCTAGTCGCACGAGAATTTTCTCACCACGGAAATTAACAGGTTCAAAATTCTGATCTAAAATACTTAAGGTAATGTTGTTGATTTCGCTTCGAATCACAGGCAGGTACAATATGTTTCTGGGAAGTTCGTCTATGGCAAAACCCGGATCGACACTGATCGGAAATTCGTACAACGTGTGAGAGGGACTTATTGTAATATGCACCACCTGTAATGTTACTATCAACGTGAATAGTTCTCACTTTTACAATTTCCACAGGTAGGTAGGATATATGTATCTTTCCAGCTTTTAAAACTCGTGAAAATCCCAAAAGACGTGCGAGCGAATTTTTCTTAGTAAAATCTATATCGAAATCCCTGTGAAATATCTCACACTTTAACGTATTGTTATTGGGTCTCAAGAAAAACACGTCACCCTTATTTATCGCATTTCCCGATACGAACTTTTTTGTGATCAAATCACTAATGTCTGTTATCTCATAAGAACCGGAAGGTATAGCGATAGATTGAGAAGTAGTCCCTTTCTTATAATGAAATTCCGTATTCTCATCGACGTTCGGAATAGTATGATATGAATGGAATCCGATTAGTGCTAAACCGTACTGGTACTCGGGATCTAGTATGATGGGATTTACCAAGTCAATGGAGAGCGTCGACGTACGACTTTTTAATGTGAAAATCACAGACATGACTGACATTGAAACTCTTTTTTATTCATTTTTATATAGAAATTCGAGACATAGTTTTCCACAATTGTTAGCTGTAAAATTCTGAAATCGCCTTTCATTGTAAATGATTTTTACATCTTTTCCAAAATATCGAGCCAGTTCTTTCGGTGGTTTCAAATCTCCAAAACTATCGAAATATTTTACACAATCATCACGTTTCATGTAAGCTACCCAATGTGTACCCTCATGCTGGTTCGTGTCCAAATTAACGATGGCACTCTCGTTACGTCTAGGTGTTTTCGGTAGGGTATCACGCATGAACACACCCCGAAAATATGGAATATGTAATCGTTTCGCAAACTTAACAATTTCATAATCGTAGAGGGCTCTATTGGGTAGCTTTATTGGCAGTTTTTTTCAAGTAGAGTCCGAATCCTCCTCTTGGTGTCTTCCTTAGGTATAGCCCGGAGCCTTTCTTTCCAATCTCTTCCATAGCCTTATTATGACGATTATCTTCTTCTAGTTTCTTCTTGGCATTTTTCGCATCTATAACGGTTTTAGCGACGGCCGACGCTCCGCTCGCCAATCCACCTACGGCCCCCAGTGCTGACAAAATGGGTATCAATAGAGGTAGGAAGCCACCAGATTTAGGTAGAGGTATTACACGAGGGACTCTAATTTTACGTTTTCCTCCGACATTTTTGAGCGCCTCTCGAGCAGCACGTAATCCCAGCAGCGAATTTCGTCTGGTATCTTGTTCAGTTAATGGTAGCGGAAGTTTTTTTAATGTTGCAGACACCGGATTTACCAAAGCGTTTCGGAATGAAGCTACGGGGCTTCGTCGTAGTCGTCGACCCATTCCTAATTTCCTTTTAGCCTTCATTCCTGTCGTTACTAGCCAAGCGGCTGTTTTTTCACCGAATGAAGCGTCCTTTGCTTTAACTCTTTCCCACGCACGATTCTCCAATTCCCAATCAGCTTTATGTCTATCGGCTAGAGATGAATTTTGGGTATATGCCAAGTCGTGTTTCATACAGGCGTTATCTAACGGATTGACCCCTCTCTCACCACGTGCGATTCGTTTGTGTACTTTCGTCCCTGGACCACAAAACTTAAATCCTGGAATATGCAACTCGACTGGTAACTTATTAATCAAACTATTTAAGAATCCGGCACCTCTTCGTCGTTTGAACGTTAACATGACAATAGATCTCTATAGGTGATCATGTGATATTTATATACAGTATATAAAGTCGGGAGGTCTAGTATTTAAAATGGATATCGTCAAGCAAGACATGGAGTTACCGATAGAAAATTTGGATTTCATCGAAAAAATTCCCGATCATCCTAAACACAGTAAATTGTAATCTACGTAGAACTACTAAAAATAAAGAAAAGTTCACCACCACCACCTACACCAAAATTAGAAGAAACGCAATTTTTACCGCTTCATGAAATAAAACAGTCCTATAACGAAGAGGAAGATGAAAATTATGATGAAATTTCCAAAAATTATAATGAGATGTCCATTGAGGAGATTCAACGTGAAATTAATGAAACCGGTGATAGTAGTGTGATAAACGATTATATATCTCAGTATCCGGAGATCAGTCAACGGTACATTATAAGTTATTTTAATCAGTCTCCACATCTCGACGATGTCCGAGGTCCAAAGTATGATCCTGCTACATCGAAATGGTACCTCGGAAAGGCTACCTTGGATTTTGATAAGATGAGTGGGGATGTTATAGTGGACAGGGACCAGTTTCACGGTTCCGAGGGTCTCTACAGACTGATTTTTCACAAAGAACCGGACAATTATCCACTAAACGACCTTGAAAATTATAAACGAATTTTGGATGCCTCAAATTTATTCAGAAGGGGTTACAGCGATATTGGTCGATTAACAGCCAGTGGTAGTATGAAATATACGTATTGTTAAACCTCTACTAAGTACAGATACACGAAAGTTGATTGATTTCTCCGAGTCAACCCCTGAACACAGTGGCAGCGGAAAGGTATACAATACTTATCCCATTGAATATGTGTACTGGGATGACGTGAATGAATTGGTAAACAGATTAAGGCTGTTGATATTCTCAAAAGAAGCTGGTAATACGTCCCATGACAATGAAATTTCCTCCATTATTGAAGAACTTCGAGAAGCTCAAGTTATATATTAACGACAATGTTTTACCACTTTAGTATGAAACAAGTTGTAGTAAAATGAGTCTCGATAAATTTGGTCGTCATTCAAATAGGGTGGTGGTACCTCCTCCTCCTCATCCTCCTCCAATAGTACCACGAACAGCAGAGGGAAGTTTTGACTTTGAAAATGTAAAACTTTGTAACGTACAGAGACCAACGGACAAACAAGATGTCGCAACTAAGGAATATGTTGATGATCAAATAGTTTTCAAGTTATCCATTGAACATGAGCAACAGCGAGCGAAATTCAATCAACTACAAAATTTGTTAACCAAAGAGATCCCTAAGGTAACAAAGAACTATGTGGACCGGAAGAATTATATTAATGTCACTCTCATAACCGATTATGTCCGCAATTTTAACGAAAAGGTTTCAAAAGTTGAAACATCCATAACAGCATTACAATCGAGATTAGAGGAGCAATCGACTCGTATAAATACGCTTGCCAAGCAAGTAAGCAAACCTCAGTGATGAAGCAACACACACCCAGGAAACAATTAAACTCGTTGACGCGCTAAGAAAAAACTTTCCCAGACTTTTAGTGTAAACTGATTGCAGTATCATGAGTGTCGATAAATTTGGACGCCATACAGAGAGGGTGGGAACCAGGCCATATATTTTTCCTCTACCACGAACTGCAGATGGAAATTTCGACTTTGAAAATGAAAAAATTTCTAACCTACACGCACCCACAAATAAACAAGATGCTGCTAATAAGGAATATGTTGACGAGGAAATTAGGAAACATGTTAACAATCTAAAAATTTCTAACACACCCGCAGAGTCAAGATCCTGCTAATAAGGGATATGTTGACAGGGAAATTAGGAAACATAAAGAGGATATGGCTCGGAAAACTGAGATATTGAGAGAGATCTTTAACAAAATGAAAGCTTTGGTGACCACAGAAGTCCCTATGTCAACAAAGACATATGTTAATGATCTTCATTATGGGTTCACCAGCACCATCGACAGGCGGATTTCAGAATTAGAAACGTCCATAACACATTACAGTCATTACTGGATGAGCAGTCCTCTCGTATAAATTCGCTTGCCAAGCAAGTAATTAAACCTCAGTGATGAAGCAACACACCCAGGAAAAAATTCAACTCGTTGACGAGTTACACAGACCGCTAAGAAAAAACTTTCCCAGACGAAAAACTATAATTAAAGAATTGGATGATTTATGGCAAGCCGACTTGGGACAGATGGATCTCTACGCAAACTCCAATAAAAAATACAAATACTTTCTGCTCGTAGTCGACTGCTTCTCCAAATTCATTTGGGCTAAACCGCTAAAATCGAAATCGGGAGATGTTGTAACACATGCCTTTGGGGAAATTCTAAAAGAGGGTGGACGTTATCCGAAAAACTTGCAAACGGGTCAAGGAAAAGAGTTTTACAATTCACATTTTCAACGACTTATGAAGAAGTATGGAATTAATCATTATAGTACATACAGTAAGACGAAAGCAGCAATCGCAGAACGGTCCATTCGAACGATAAAAGAGAAACTCTTTAAATATTTCAGTTTGAATGGCACCTACAAATGGCTGGATATTTTACCTACTATTGTAGAAAACTATAATGAACGAAAACATAGTGTAACTCATGTGAAACCTCGTGACGTAACGACGGACAATGAGAAGGAATTGTCGGATACGGTGTATAGTCGCGTGAAAATAGCGACGGGCCGACGAAAGTATAAGGTTGGTGACGTAGTACGCATTAGCAAGTCTAAACATGTTTTTGAAAAAAGTTATACTCCAAATTGGACAACGGAATTATTTAAAATTTCTCGAGTAAAAATCTCCGACCCTATAACGTATCTGTTGGAAGATTTGCACGGTCGACCAATTAGTGGAGCATTTTATGAACAGGAATTGCAGAAAACGAAAAATCCCGACATTTACCTCGTCGAAAAAGTTTTACGAAAGAAAGGGAAGAAGGTGTACGTTAAATGGTTGGGGTTTGATAATTCCCACAACAGTTGGATCGATGCCTCAAATCGACTATAATAACATTGATTCTTATGGAAAACACGAACAAATTTGATGACTCAGTGGGGCCTTTTCAGCAAGATATCATAAAAGATACCTCAAATCGACTAAAATAGCATTGTTTCTTATGGAAAACAAGCACAAATTTGATGACTCAGAGGGCCTTTTCATCGTGTAGTTGACAGTATTATATAAAGAAATATTACAACTTTCAAATTTAGTTTCAACGTAGAAATGAAGCGTCGCGCAACGAAATCGAAAAGTAGTGCTGCTGTTGATCAGTGTGTATTGGATGTGTTAAATAGTTATCAAGAAACTATATCATCATCATCAGTACCAAACAAGAAAATGAGGGTTGAACCACCGTTACCAGACTCACCATTATCACCACCGCCGCCGCCGTCGCCGCCGAGCCAAGTAAATATGGAATCCGAATTAGGTGACTTGGATGAATTTCTTCGATTCTACGACAATGAAGGGCAACATAGTCCACAGCAATTAGAAGACGAATCAACTCTACTCCTTCTTAATACGACTTTCCCGTGCGCTAAAAGTGGATTTATTTTAAATGTGGGTCTTCGTATATCTGAAAATTTTGAACCTACCATTAGAGTCTTCATGAACCAAGTGACACATATGTCTTTCGGAGTTCTCGAGTGGAAGGAACTTGTTAATAAGTTCGATTGGATCGTAGATGGATATTTCAGAAGTTCAGAGAGCTCACATCTTCGTTTAATCAGCTGTGGAAACATTGTCATCATGGATACATCCTTCTCTTTCTACTCTTCGAGTAATGAGACATTGGGTGTACCAACTCCTTCACCAAAGATGATTACGATAACTAAAGGATTAACTACAATATATTTAACGGAAAATAACGTACGTGAATTGTGCTCTATAACCAGTGATTGTGTTGATAAAAAAAATTAACGATTTAATGAAACTAGATTTTTTAACATATTATAAGATCTTTTTAAATATAATGTCAGAGCTCTGGGACAGTACCAAGTCTTTGTTGAATGTAAAAGATATTGTAAACGCATTTTGTGATGTTACTTCCTCCACTCAAAGTTTATGTTTAAGAGAACTAATGTGGTATAATTTTAATAAAATACTTGCGGATTTCGAAAGTATAAATAAAGCAAATTTTATTTGAAAATCGTTTTTTATTAAATACAAAGTATACACACACATTAATGATTTAAATATGTATTAAAACCATCCAACATATCTGACATATATCAGAATTCAAATCTGTGGGCTCTATACCAATCGTAATGAAGGGCAAAGACACAAAGTTTTTCAGTTCGTAAATCGAACAATAATTTCCGATAACAACTTTGACACCAGTAATTTCGATTCTGAAATACATTGCTAATTAATTGATCAGTTCTACATACATCATGATAGTGGTCCTTAATAGCTATCAAATTTTTGTTGATGAATTCATGCGCACATTTTAATATGAAAAAACAAATATCGCACACCACTAAATTATATTCATCGATCCTATAATAACTAACCCATAAACAGTATCTGGGGTCTTTGAAACAATTCCGCCAATCAGACGTGGCGAGTATAGCGTTTCGTGTAGATGATGTTTGTATAAAGCTATTAGTAACCTGATTCTCTAAGCATATTAAATGGCGTAATTCGTCATTATATGCTTCTTTAAGAATAACATTCCATTTTGCATCCTTAAACGATTGGATAATTTGAAATTTTAATATCCACGGATATGGAAATTCAATGAAGTCTGCCAAACACGTTATATTTTCACATATGGCATTTACACAGAATTGCTGCAGTGATTTAACGGAATACATTTCACGTGAGTGTGTGTGTATGTGTGTGTGAGAGAGAGAGAGAGACCACCTGAAAAAAAATCAACTATTAATTTGGTAATGACCATAAGGCAAAGTGTCATAGCTATTTGGTATCAAATAGCGTTTATCGTCAAAAGGGCTTAGCCCAATTTTGGTTTGTTCGATGCTGAATACGTTATGGGCGAAGGAACGAATGCCACGTTGGGTGATCATAACCTCTTTAAAATGTTTTAAACATCTCTCATAGTCCTTAAAGGTTAATGTATTTTTAACTACGTTATACCTTACCCCCTTAGATTTTTTGGTTACTTTCCCTCCCAACACTTTAAATGTATACATTTTTGATCTCAGTCCAACGAAATGTGTTATTATTTTGCCATTTGTCTCATCTTTCATAAGCCCTGGAACTTTTTTATTTACCAATGGTATGTCGTATGGGTTACCTTCTTCATAATCAGAAGTATCGAATTTTGACAAATTTGATTTAATAATTTCCTTGTACGCATCATCACACCACAACTCATAGATAAAGCTATCGGTGTCGGTGTAAAGAAGTTTACAGTTTTCTCCCAATTTCGGTAACATGTATTGGTAATGGAAATCGTACATATACAATTTTGACAAGTCTAAAATGGACATACCTACATACAAAGGCTTATTAAATATCAATTCTGCTTTTCTTAATTCAATAATTGTTAAATTGTCATCTAAAATCAGTCTGCTGTGAAATAGTGGGGAAGCAATGAAATTTTTAGCTCCGTGACGCCCTCCCCAGGTTTTAGCAATTTTAAGTACACGATGTTTGCGTATATTCTCCATAGTTTTACCAAATACGGCATTGTTTATAAAGATTTTTTAAGAAAGAGGTCGTTGCAGCAGCTCTAAGGTTGCTATTCAGATCGATATATGGTTTTAACCAGGTGCTCTGCTGGAATTTTAAAATTTTGTATATTTTATTTAAGACTAAACCGTTCGCCAGAGCCTGTTTTAAATTTCGATAATGCAAAACGTACTCTTTCTTATCGTACAAAGTGGTCATTAATTTAGAGCATTTCGAACGGGGAGGTACGCGGTGTTCGGCAGCAAATGGAAAATCTTTATGAATGTCATGTAATCTCTTGGGGTATTCCAAGTCAACCTGAAGTATATATCCTTCCGGATTGTCGTCTGGAATGGACATTACGTCAAAATTATCAACATCATCGACCCATTCGAACCCACCATGTGGAAGAGGCTCCATCATACTTTTCCCATAGAGGTTATTAACGTCCAAATAAAGGATATATTTGGATGGATTACAAGGATTATATGAAGACATGTACTTGTTATTCGCTTCGGAATAGCGATTGGAACATACGAAAATGCCGCCACGGATAGCTTGCTCTATAAACATTATTTGATCAACATCGCTTAACAATTCTAATTTACATTTTGTATATTTAAGCATACAGTCCCATGTATAACCTGGCATTGTGTAATACCATGCTGGATCTAACTTGTGAGTTGCAATGCAATTTTTTTTAAAATTTTCAAACATCCGCCAAAAGTAGGACATCAGTTTTCAAGTAAATGTCCGAATATTCCCCCAAATTTTGAATTTCAAACTTTTTCCAAACCTTTTGAGCGTGAGCATACTTCTCGAAACTAATACTTTCATCAGTTAATTTGTTGTAGAAATGTTCAATCGATGGTAATTCTGTTTCCTCTAACTTATCAATGTGCGAAATGTAATCGTAACAAAAGACACCTTTTCTGGTTAATAAATTAAATTTTTCATCATCATCAGCAGCACACCCAAATTCACTTTTCACAGTTATGAGATTTTCCCTTTCCATGATCGACACCAATTCATCGAGAGATGCGCCCAAAAATCTAATTGAATCTATAAATCGGAACTTTATTTTCGTCTCGTCATCATATTGCGTAAATGATATGTATCTTTCTTTGTTGTTGGGAAGTATGGTCAAGCTCCCCGATTTAGCTAGATCTCTTATTATAAAATGACTATCGTATCCTGTCAAATTATGAAAAACTATAGGCACCAAAAAGAGCTTTTTAAACGAGATTGCACTGCGCATGCGCCCAACCCCTTGCTTTCCCATTAAAGTGATTATGGTCCAAGACTACTTTATCCTCAGCTTTAAACGGTTTCTCACAAATATGGCAAATTTTCGCTTTGCTGGTAGGTTTGCTGGTGACAGGTATGATATTTTTCATTTTTGACTCAATTAATTTAGCTAACTTTTTTAGTTCCATTCTAAACCATTCTATGCAATCTGTACCACGATAGCTATTATAATATGATATGGACTCGTCATAAGCACATTTTAAATAGTAACCTGCAGAATAAGCTTTATGTTTTTGATATTTTCTTGTAGCAGCAGAAGTAGCAGAGACGTCGTCGAAAGCCTCCAAAAGGCTTTCAAAATCTGCATAGATAATAAAAGGTGCCGTTTGCTTAAAAACGAAATTTCGAAATTCAACATACTCATAATTGGGAAATGAAATTTTATAATCGTTTCTACTAGCACAAAGTTTTATATGCTCATTGAACTTCTCTTGTTTTTGAAAGTAATTCAAACATCTGTCACAAATGCATTTTTTGTGAATGTTCTTATTTAGCTGTGACGAAACTAATCTAGACAAATTTTGGATGTAGCAGTAATGATATTTAATTTCTTCATTATCTTCGACATGATCAAAATTAGCTTCTTTGGGATAATATTTATTTTGAATTAATAATAAATTAACGTGAGTATCTAATTTATTTTTCGTTAATCTAATCGGAACTACTGTATAGCAGTTTTTCTTTTGTAATTCTAAACCATAAACATTAACAGATATGCTATTAGCAATTTCGAATTTTGAAATTTGTTGTAACGGCATAGGTGCTTCTAAATTTTCCGTTACCAAAACTGCCTTATAGTAAGGATATGAAGATATTAAATTGTTTTTATGACTCTTTGAAGGAAATATACCGCATACAACAGACCAATAGAATCATGCCTTATCATCACTATTCCGAATATTAATAACTGCATGTTTCCTCTCTATTTCCACCGGTAGCTTTATAAATGACGACCCATTACCCATTTCATATTTATTAATATTAATTTCTAAAAAGATAATTCGATTTGTGTCCATCCTGAATCACGTTCCTGAAATTCTGACATTTTGTTACTAATTTTATCTTTAATTTGCTCCATGAACCAACTTTGCAAATCCGTTCCTTCGTCAATCACTCCATTTTTAGTATTAAAATATTTATATTCCAAAATATCCTCACCTTTTGATTGCCTAATGAACTCTCCACAAAAATTAGCATTTACTTTAATCATCCTAAACTTTTTTAAAATAATTTTGATTTTCTTTCGGAATAGTATTTCAGCATCTTCCAAAAACGAGACTAAACACTTATGCGATAGATTAATTATGACACTTGTCCTAATTCTACTCCGAAAACAAGAAATCACATCTTCCCACTTAATACGTTGATTTAATTTTGATCCTGCACCAATCGCATGAATTTTTCGCAAAAATAATTTTTGAAAAGACTAAGTGATGTATCAGCGTTTGTAACTTACGTATTTTCCCAATAGATAAATCATCTTTCTCATCACGTAATACAATGTTACATAACCTGATATGCCTTTGAATAGGTTTAATCCAAATATTAAAATGTCCATCCTTATATTTTTTTAATTTTCCAATTAACTCAGTGCATTTCTTAGTAACTTTGTTCACTCTCATCTTCTCCCTCTTTACAAAATATACACATACACTCACCTCTAAATTTTTGCAATATTAAATAATATCATGGGGTTCCCTTTCCCGACCTCCTTCTGCCCTTTATAAATTACTCCGTACGTCGCCTTCTTAAATTCCTCAATATTTCCCTCTAATTCTCCGGTCGCTCTCTTTGGAAGAAACACTTGAGATTCCTCCAGCTCTAGTAACACGCTCTTTCCAAATTTAGTGTCCACCACTCTGGCCGATATAATCCTTTGCGGAACGTCAACGGGGAAATCGCACAGTTTTGCAGTAGGCTTCAAATCGCCTTCTGCAATTTTATTGAATTTATTCAAATCCATCTGAGAATAAAAAACAAATTTTTCAAAAAATGAAAGAATGGAAAACAAAATGCATACTCACTTTTAGATCAACTGTTGAAGCGTGCGAAAATTTGGAATATCACCCTCTTATCTGAATACTGTACTGAACACCCAGTGAAAACTGACCCTCAGAAACGTTGGATATCTGGATATAAAAAAAAAGGCCAAAGTACCCAACGTACACTTTGATGGTGTATGAAAGGTCTTCAAAATGAAAGAAATACAAAATATTGCGGAACATCAATGGGGAAATTTGAGAGTTTTGCAGTAGGCTTCAAATCGCCTTCTGCAATTTTATTGAATTTATTCAAATCCATGTGAGAATAAAACCAAATTTTACAAAAATGAAAGAATGGAAAACAAAATGCATACTCACTTTTAGATCAACTGTTGAAGCGTGCGAAAATTTGGAATATTACCCTCTTATCTGAATACTGTAAACAATTAAAAGTACTTTATTTTTTGACTCTCCAAAAATGACTATTATAGAATTACTACACTTTAATGTGATAATATGAAAGGTCTTCAAAATAAATTAAAGCAATACAAAATATGTACTTACACGTGAATTAATTACCTTGTAGCACACACACACACCAAACTGATTGATTCCGCAAAAGTAGGCTGATTTATATACGAAATTTTAATCATTAAAACGGATTCCTAAGTGTATATTTTGCAATAATTAGCGTGTTTTACTAATTGTATACGTTTATTAGCTTTTTACATTATGTGCTGCAGTAATTAGCAAAGATTTAAAAGCGAATGCGTGACCCTCATTAATTGCGTAACTCATTAATCAAGTAATTGTCGTCCTCGATATTTGGAATCAAAAGTGCCTCCTATCTCGTCCATTACCATTATCTTAACAGTCTTGGTAATTGTCTTCGAATCGTGTGTGTTGTAATAGTTTTCACCTGAACTTTCCCGTTTCCCGAGTATAGAAACGTTCGTTACTTTATTTCCAAAATGCAGGCGACGGAAGCAGAAGGTACATTACTTCAAAATTGTTATGTAAAAATTTTTGTGTGTGTGTTTGTTTGTTTCAGAACGAGCCGTGATTGTTCACTTGAGGCGGGTGTTGCCTCCCCATTTAAGAGTAAGTGTATTTTGTAAATCCTATATTTTTAATACAATCACTGGTAATATTACACAATTCACGTACATTATTTCAGTTAAATATACAGTAGTTATTCCTTTACTTATTTGATTTTCATTAAGTCAATTCACTTTTTATAACACAAACCTACGACCATATTTATGACACCTCCCATCCTGATTTTTGTATTTTGATTTTGATTAAGTTAATTTGCTTTTTATAGCATAAACCTACGGCAATAGTGATAGCCCCACCCTGATTTTGTATTTGATTTTCTTTAAAGTCAATTCACTTTTATAACACAAACCTACGACCATATTTATGACACGTCCCATCCTGATTTTTTATTTTGATTTTAATTAAGTCAATTCGCTTTTTATAGCATAAACCTACAGCAATAATGATGGGACCACCCCCGTTCATCGTGGCCGCCTCTACACCAGCGCCGCCAGGAATGATTATTCTGCCACCCTTTTTAGGGAGGCGCGTATGTTACAAATATGAAGAAGATTTTCTAACGGTCTGGGTGGGGTGAATTGGTAAGCTAGGAAATGAATTTCGTTAGTTTTTGTTTTAATTTTTCCTTTTAACCTTCAAGAGGTGGATCCCAACCCCCCGCCTGCGAGTCAACACCTTTTTTTGTTTTTTGTGACTTGTAATAAAAAATAAAAACAAATTCGAATTCCGTTTTTTATTTTTGTATCTTGAAAGAAGACGCCGCCTATCGGTGTCACCACCACCGCCAACTACAAAGTCACCAACGACAACAGCGTGACGTCACGACCAGCGTTTTGAGGTAATCTATCATGTCGAAATTACGATCGGGTTCCCGCTCCCCCACCCTAAAATCTCGCACCTCTAACGACACCCCGTGATTAGGGAGGAGGAAGAGGGGGGAGCGCGACCATCTTTGCAACGTCTGTCAAATTTGTGTTCCATGCCTCCGTGACATCTGTCACGCCATCTTTGTGTTCCATGCCTCCGCGGGAAATTGGGGCTGCGGCGGGGCAGGGGGCGGAGACCCCGGTGGAAGGGCCGGCGGGCTGCGGCGGGTGACCTTGAGGCCGGCTAGCGCGAAATTACCGGCAAAAGTGCGGGAATTTCAAATACCGGCAAAAGTGAGGTTATGTACGGGAAAAGGGGGCTGAACCGGCCTATTCTATCTACTTACAGGGTGAGCATAAAGTGTGGAATATAATGTATTACTGCATTGCTAAATGTTTATAATCAAATCGCACGGAGAGGTCGATTTTAGGTTTGAGATGAAGATTTTTTTTTGAAAAAAAAAGCAATAAGTGACATTGTTTTTTTTATTAAAACTCCAAATTTTTCTATAATTTAGATTTTAGACGTCTTGGGGAAATATTGACCGACAGAAAGAGATTCTTCCACTTTTTTGCGTAGATTCGGCCATATTTTTTAGTTGTTGAGTGCAATGAATCCAAATTTTCGTTGTTATCACCTACCAGGTACTGCAAAACTTCATAACCATAACCAATAAGAAGTTCTATGTAATCATTATTTGCAACTTGAAACAAGCTCTAAAATTGCGTTTCATAAAAATTGATAAATATATGTTTTGCTTAGAAAGTTGCAAAATAAAGAAAAAGAAAAATTAATAATGAATTTTTACAGAATTCTCTTCAAACTATGTTAAATACGCGAAAATGTGAGTTTCAAAATACTACGTGAACCCTCTACATTTCAGATCGATCCATCGAATAGTTTAAATTTTATTCCATTTCTTTATCCAAGAGACCATTTTTTGCAAATACATAAATTAGACAATAATAAAGTTATACCGACTGTACAGATACCACAAGAAAAAAAGAGAGTTGAACTATCGATATGAATAGCAAAACCCAAGACAATCCCCTTTTTTTAATCCACAATTATTGTACAAAAATATTACCATTATTAATTATCAATCTATAAGAGTAACTGTTTTCCTATTGGTCGAAAAGAAATGTTTTTTCATGTTCAGAAAGCTGGCATTTTTAAACGAATTTCAAAAAAAAGAAAATTTGTTCTAGGTCAATTTGGGCCAAAGTTAGCATTTCTTTCTAATTTGTTGGTAACTATTAAGAAATCTTAGAAGCGCCATTTCACATTTTTAAAATACATCACTAGTTGTGGAATGTGATGGAGCAACTTAACAATAATTGAAGACATCAAAATAGGGAAAAGCCTCTTCAAACTCGATTCACAATTCTACATATTTAGATCGAGTTAACGGAATTTAATATTTAATTTTTAATTGGTAGGTATGTACTCTTTGAGTACATTACAACTATATAGTAATTGGTTCATCATTTTTTAATAAATAAACAGTGTACTTTGTTTAAACAAACATAGTTTCTTTCTCCAAAGCATCAATATCTTGCTCTGATTTTTTTCGTTATCCTAAGAATAGATTATTTCCACTTCCATCAATAACTACTTTTTATAAAAAATGTATTGTCATTAACTTGTATACGAAAAGTAACCTAATCTATTTCAATTTCCCATAATTTTTTATTTTAAAAATTTAATATTACCTTAAAACTTATCTACTGGGTAATATTTTTTATATATAATAATTGAAACTTAAGTTACATGTTACTGATTTTTTTTTAAGTATATGACACTTTTGTTTGTATAGAAACATTTTGTATTTGTTAAATAAATATTGTAAAAACTGAAATGAAATATTATTTTGTATAGTGAAGTTTCAATATTATTTTTTTACCAATTATGCAATTATGTAATATATGAATGTTGTCTTGTGTTACATAAAATTAAAAAGATATAAAATATTGATCGAGTTGGAAGGCGCTCTCTTATTTTGTGATAAATTTTTAAGTTCCTCCTCCACACTCTCCGACAAGTGATGATCTGTGAAACTGTGAATCTTTGACTTTAAAATGGCGCTAGTTAGATATCTTGTAAACACATTAATTATGAATTTAAAAGAAATACTAACTTTGTCCCAAATTGACCTAGAACAATATTTCATTTTTTAAAATTCGTGTAAAAATTAATATGAATATGAAAAAATAATTATTTTCGAGCAGTAGGGAAAAAGGTATTCTTAAATATTGACAATTATTGATGTTAATATTTTTGTACCATAATTTTGCAATAGAAAGAACGATTTTTTTACGTGTTTTTATTTATATCGATAGTTCAGCTCTCTTTCTTTCTTATGATATGTGTACAGTTGGTGTATCTTTATTATTGTCTGACTCGCGTTATTGTAAAAAAAATGGTTTTTGGATAAAGGATAAAGAGATGGAATAAAATTTAAGCTATTCGATGGAACGATCTGAAATTTAGAGGGTTCACGTAGTACAATGAAACTCATATTTTGGCGCATTGAACACAATTTTAAGTGAATTCTTTCAAGTATCATTATTAATTATTATTTCTTCTTTATTTTGCAAGTTTATAAGCAAAACAGATATTTATCTTATCCACATTTTCTAAAACGTCATTTTAATGGTTGTTTTATGTTTCAAATATTGATTAGTTTGAAGTTATTAGTGGATATAAACTTTTGCAATAATAGGTGATAATAGCGGAAATTTTGATTTTTTGTGCTTAGTTTTTAATAAATAAAAAATATGACCGAATGTCATATTAATTGCTTCTAGTGCGCGTAATTGTATCAGAAGGCGGATAGGACACTATCCCTTCTCTGCCGACATAAGCTCCTACAAATAATTTTTCGCGCCATAAAAAAATGTCTGATGGAAAACATTGCAATAAAAATTATTATTTCCATAAATTATGTAATGTTTAAGCTTCATTTCATCCACTCTATTCATCGGCACTGTTGAAAACGCTAGTGTGTAGTTTAAAATAAAAATCAATTACTAGCTACATTACATTAGCTACATTATTTTTATATATATGACGGTGGGAGCGAATAAAAACACATTTAATTTAACATTTTCCGTACTATTCTCTTTTATATTGAAATACTTTGAGACCATAAAAATGTAGTGAAACACGGTTTCACGTATCCTGTGGTATCCATAGCAAAACCTACCATGTTTCACATTGTCCTATGTTCCAAAATATGCGAGCGACACGCTTGTCGCATAATGCCTCTCTAATATAAAATTTACCGATTTCTTACCCGACTATGGGCCTCCGACAAACACAACATATCGCTCGGTGCATCGTAACTCCGTCGTTTCACGCAAGGATCTCCACTTGTCGAATGATTTTGAATGCACTTTCCCTTAATTGAAATACTCCCTTATATTTATATATATAATTTATATTATATATTTCGTTTTGAGAATTGGAATATACCTGTTTTACATCACGAAGGTTTTCGCTATGTCGACTAAAATTTTTAAAACCCTTTCTAAAGGGTACTTGGGTCGGTTTTTTTTAAGTGAGAAAAAAATCCATAGGCAAGCGAAATTCTAGGACAACTTCTTAATATTTCACCGAAAACCGCATCCGTTTCTATTCATTTTTTAAAAAAGTTACATCAATAATGCGATTTTCATATGTGAAGAGGCCTCTTAACCTTTAGCTACACGCGCCTACAAGTTGAATTTAAGTACACGCGTGGTGTATTTTATGCACCATGCGGTTAAATATTTTATTAAGTAAAAATCTTTACAAGAAAACACTTATACATGTTGCAAAACATTTTATTACAGAAAAGCGTACTAAAAAATTCAAAACATCCAAATATTAAAAAAAAAACGCAAAAAATACCTTACAAAATATAACGTGAAAATTTGCCCTTGAAGATGCTATTAAAATTTAACAAATCAAGGTTAATAATAGGTTTATACCATATCGTCTTTTTGTCCTTTCCCACAAAACATTCCTCTTCATTCTCGTTAGCTTCATCGTTCTCTGAATTCTCAATTTCAAAATCTAAATAATTTTCCTCTTGCTCTGATTCAGTATCATGTTTGCGTTCCTATATAACTTCATCTTCTGATATGTCTACTTCCCCTCCAACTTCTTTTTCAGGCTCCTCGTCAAATAGCGCCTGAGCCATAGCCTGAAGTTCATTGTCGGGGAGGCGATTTGGATTATTTACTTGCACAATCTCCCTGAATGAAAACAATATATTTGTAGACGACTTCATTGCCTTTATTTATTATATTGCTTTATTGAAATTTTTTCAAAGTGCGACATCGCTAACGAATGCAATGCTAGATATAAATATACCAAAAACAATAAAAATAGGATCATACTTACGTTATTACTTATGTACACGCGCGGTGTACTTTGTTCACCATAGGGACTCGCAAAAGAATTTATTCTTACTAGCATCCAGTTAGTACGGCTGTAGTTGAGTAACTAATAGTACGTGTAGTAAACACTATTCTGGTAGGTTAGACACTAGAGCAGTGACACTGTCGATGTTTTTTAAAAAATTATAATGGTGTTAGTTCAAATGGTGCATTTTATACACCGGCGCGTGTAGTTAAAGGTTAATGAGTGTTTTTAAAAGTCTGGGAAACATATTTTTTGGTATGGTTGCACTATTCCGCCCAGGTCCCATTTTCCACTCCATAACTATTTTACGCCAGGCCGTTTTAAGAGGGCGAAAAATGCAACATCTAAGGGTTGTGTGATGTGCGTAGAATTTGAAGGCAGAAAGACAAAGTCAATATTGTGTTCTTTACATATCCTAATGGAATCGACAGATACCTAAATGGCTCGTAAAGTTGCCTCCTATAAGTATTTTTTTTATCGTCCTTCCGTTTCAAAAAAGAGACTGCAATCTTATTAACCCAGTCATCAAAACAAATGATGTCAAACCATCCTGACAAGCTTCTGTTATAATAAGTCCCTTTAGGCCCACCCTCTTAGAATGGTAATCCCATAAAACGCTTTATAGCTTATAGTAGACATAAAATACATTGTAGTGGACTCGGGACTTAGACGACTTCGGAACGTTTTTTAAATAATTTTATTTAATATTATCTAACAACTGACAGAGTAACTGCTCTTGAGAAAAAATGTGATGGAATGAATTATTGAACAATAGATACAAGCTTATTTAAAGAGAGAGCTTATCGCATTAAAATACACATTAGCCCGAAAAATAAGGGAAAGTTAGGGACCCGAGAGTAAACAACTAATGGTTTTGTTTTGATGCAAAGTAAATATTTTGTTGAGAATGGTAATTTGGAAACTTTCGAATGATCTTGAATAACAGCAATTTCAAATAGGTACTTTGAACGATGTGATACGATAAGCTTTCCTGTATACAGGGTGTGCTATACATTACAACATAAACGTACTGCGATACGCTGCGTCCATCTGATCTCTAACACGCAAATAAACATTTCGTCTAATACGGAAGAGAATCCGAATAATCCTTACATATTCAGTTCTATCGTCACCAACATTATCCCACAATGTATAAGTTACTACGTGACCAAAATCAATTATTCTTCCTATATACTTATTCTCATATTCAATTAAATCTTCAACTACATTTACATGTTCTCCCCTATTTCCAATAATCATTCCTACTTCAAAAAAAAAGATCCCATCTTAACGTTGGCTCTATGTACAACTTTCTCAAAACACATCTCACATAAAAAGCAACCACTTATTACTTCAGGCGACGGATAGATTATACCACTACTTTCCCAAGCTCTATAAAAAGCTACCGGCATAAGGCAACTTTGTTTCGATTCTTTGCGACGTAACAAATACTCTATCAAACTTATATCATTTCTCTTATCAGAAAAAACGTATTCATACAACTTTTGTGAGCGCTCATTAGTGTCGTATTCACTAAAACTTTTTCCAGTCAGCCGCGGTAGTGGGACTGAGGATTCTTCTTGCTAAAGAGCATAAGGCACATGCATACTCTAAAAAATCACGATCAAAAGTATCACCTTCCCGCAAACACATCACTTCATAATTAATATGGCGTAAACGCTTTCTCACCCGTTTTATAAGCCGATTAAGTGTTAATCGGCATACAGCGCCGGTCGCAACATTCAAACTCCTAACTACAAAGAAATCTCTTTGACCAAAGGGCCCGCACACGGTCAATTTTATTGTCAATATCAGTATTGTCAATACAGCTTGTCAATACAGCCGGGTTGAGAATACAGCCCACTTCAATGTTGGTTAGCCGCACACGATCAATATTATTGATAATATTTCTGTCGATAAATTTCCTCAGTTCAGTTCCTTTCCTCAGTTCCTCTCTTCTCACTGCACAAGCAAGGTGGTATAGAGTATAGATATGGTATGGACAACCAAAAAAAAGTATGCGTAGCCATAATTATGGCAGGAACGATGTCACGTAAAAGTCGACCAAGAAAACGTTGGATGAAAGAGTGGCTTAAGAAGCGAAGTGAATATACACATCTCGTTTTGTTAAATGAAATCAGCCTCAGTGATGAGCAGGACTACCGTAATTATTTCAGGTAAGTAATGGTACCTCACATTTCTTTATATTCTACCTTAATTAGTTAATTATTCATTTGGAGAACATTGCACGCAATAAACAAAAAAAAAATGTAATTATTTCAGGATGGACGCGGCCTGTTATCAAAAGTTGCTGGGGTTAGTTCAACCATATATAGCGAGATCTGACACGAACATGAGAGAGTGTGTCTCTCCAAACGAAAGATTGGCATTGACTCTCCGTTACCTTGCCACCGGAAGGACATTTGAGGATCTGAAGTTCTCTGTTATCATGTCGCCGAAAACCATCAGTGGAATCGTACTTGAAACTTGCGCCGCGCTTGTGTATGTTCTACAAGACTAGATGAAGGTAAATTTACATGGTCATAAATATTAATTTATGTTATTTATGTTATTATTAATACATAGTATTATTGGGAGGTGAAATTTAGCAAGTTGGTTGATATTAGCGGATTTCCTGAATTTTATAGGGAGTACAGTACATAGGCACGCATAAAATAAGAAAAAAAGTAGGTCCGTTTATTGACTATTAACAGATATTACAAACTTTATTTGACAGAGATCCAAGTCAACTTTTAATCATAAAACAAAAATTTAGGTACTATTTCAAAAACTACAAAGCAACGATAGAGAATTATTGGTGAGAATTATTGGTAAGAAACTCAGGTGAATGTAATGAAAAACCAACATAAGCCCTCAGTCTGATTGCTGAAGAAAATCGGACAACTGTTCTGATGGGTACACGTTACATTGTTGCGATGGACTAGGCGCTGTTGGGGGAGAATTACTATAACTGAACGTGGTGAATGTCGAGGAACTACGCTGTTGCGAAATATCGTAACCTGTCGGGGATTCACGTTCCAAATTGATTTTCACGGAGTCACGGTGTAGAATCCCCATGGTTGCCTCGAATAGAATATCATTTATACCTTTTTCTGCAAAAGCTCTTTGTTTTTCAACAGTTTTTCTCCCCAAGCTAAAGCGATACTCGGAATGTTGTTGTCAGGCTTCGGTGGGACTTCCAGAAGTGCGCACGCTTTTTGCAACAGCTCATTCTGCTTGGAGATGGGGTTTTGTATTCTTGGTTTTTTGATTCGCCTGATACGAGGTGATGGCGGGGGATGCATGGAAGATGTAGATGTACTTGTCTGCTGAGCGTTTGCACTTGGTGACTCTTGATTTCGCAATTCACCCTCTTCCTCGCATTCCTGGAAAGACAGATAATAGAATATTGTTATTTATATGTATTATTATATGTTATTCTACTATGTAGATAATAGAATGCTGTTATTTATGATTTTTTGTGGAAAATAATCTGAACAATATGTCAAAAAATATGAGGCACAGAAAATAAAAAGCACAGGTAAAATTAAGCCGAAACAGGTCGTGGAAAACCAAAGCTTTTTATTCTCTCTTCCTCATATTTTTTGATATCATATTGAGAATGTTTTGATGTATTCAATTCACTATTTTTATGATTTTTTCAGTTTCCCACAAGTGCTGCAGAATGGAAAGACATAGCTCATGAATTCGGAATCCGACATCATTTCTGGAATACCATCGGGGCGTTGGATGGCAAGCACATTGCCGTAAAGAGTCCAAACAACTCAGGTTCCTTATACTTCAATTACAAAGGATTCTTCAGCATTGTGCTTTTGGCTCTAGTAAACGCGAAGAAAGAATTTATAATGGTTGACGTCGGTATGAACGGTCGAATTTCGGATGGAGGGGTTATGTTTTACTCAAAGTTCGGACAATTGTTTCACGAAGGAAATTTAAATATACCCCCACCCGCGCCATTGCCGAATACAAATGATCTTTTCCCATATGTGGTTGTTGCAGACGAGGCATTTGCACTGAATACCAATTTATTGAAACCTTACTGTCAAAAAGTATTGACTGACCAACGAAAAATATTTAATGAGAGGTTGTCAAAAGCACGCGTGGTTGTAGAAAATGCATTTGGGATACTGAATTCACGGTTTGGCGTGATTCAGAAACCTATCTTTCTTAAGCCATCAAAAGCTACAACAGTTACACTTGCCTGCTGCTATTTACACAATTTCTTGTCCAAGGAAAATCAAATAATGTATCTCAGTTCTAGTGATGAAATTGTGGATATGCAAAACTTATTATCCTTGCAAAGTACTCTACAAAGAAACAGCTCCACAGGTGCCAAAGCAGTCCGCGATAAATTTTGTCGCTACTATAATAATGAAGGCTTGAATATGTGAACCTTAATTGTTGGAAGAAATATGTTTTGAAATACACAATTTAGAATACATATTTGTTGCTCAAGCCTTTGAGTTTTTTTTTCCACAATATTATTTTTTATCTAATTAAAAAATATATAAAAACGCGCAAAAACCGCAATGAGGTACTAATTTGGGGTTCTTTGATGGCGTTCACAGATTAAATCGTGTTATAGTAGGAAGAAGTGTAAATATTATTATAAATAAAAAAATAATGAGCTCACCTGTTCCACTGCAGGCTCAACTGGTCGTTCAACTGGCTTTTCAAACCTTTCCAGGAACGATAACGACGAAAATAACCATGAGGATGGTTTGTAAACATCGTCTGCGCCGCATCCCGATCTCTTCGACGAACTTATTTTCTTCAACTCCTTCCTAAAATTTGTGCGTAGACTGTTTATTTTTTTTTCACGTCTTCCCTGTTGGCTCCCGGTTTTATTTTTTGAAGGAAGGGAACAAGGCGATCGTATCCAGCATTTCTCGCAGTTTTGTTTTTATAATAAGGATTAGAAGGATTCCAAAGTTCGGGAATAATTTCCAACATCTCAATGAAATTCCGAAGATCACTTGTCTTGTCCTCGCGGCCATCGGCAATGGGTGATCCACCCTCATCTTCGCTGGAATTCATCACAATTTTCACAACGAAACGACTTCTTGCGTAGACGAGAAGGAACTGAATTTTGATAAAAATATTGACGTTCACCCGCACACCGCCAATAATATTGACAATATCCCCTCCAGTCTCCAGTATTGAAGACCAAAGAACAGAAAATCCGGAATTCGTCAATACTCCCTTCAATATCTTCCGCGGGTGGTTTTAGTTGCCCGCACACGATCAATATTATTGACAATATTTTTTCGTATTGACAATAAAATTGACCGTGTGCGGGCCCCACAACACTCAATTCTTCCAATTCAATTCTCTCATCATGACGGATAACTTGTAGAGTGAGGTCCACACAGTTCTCGTCTAACGATTTCGCCATCTCTCAGTAACGTACTGTCGATTATTTGAAATTATTTAAACAGGCCCACCCTCTACCCAGGAGTTGTATAAAGTTGAGGCTTTGTATACTACATAGCAAGGGAGCAATTCACCATCTCCAGATCCAGCAAACATGATGGACGTAGAAGATTTCGATGAGTTCATGACGCGCTCTGGTTATTTACAACCCCGCTTGGTTATAATAGTCTTTCGGCCTGAGTCATCCGACACATTTGTCTCGTCAAAGTTGACGATATTACCTGATGAAACACCTGCTAATGACTTTGTCAAATTGTCGAAATAGATGTTTATTTGTTCATGGTCGACAGCAGCTCGAACCCTTTTTATGTTTTGACATAGTCTGGGGGCCAAAACATCACTATGTCGCCTAAGAAATGATTTTGCAAATTCAATGCCGGGTAAATTATTTCTGAACTTTTGTATAGTTTTTCCCTGCCTATCAAGATAATCTTTAACCAGAGCTCTCAAATCGTACATGTCAAGGGAGTATCCCCACTGGGCACAGGTCAATATTCGGTCTATTATTAACTGTTCCTCCTCCTCAGATAATGAAGTTTGGCCACCCTGTTGTTTGACGGCGCCTTTTTATTAATATACCTGCCTATTATTGTGACATGGATATCAAATGTCCTACCAGCTTCGCGCAAACTCATTCCTCGGGCTACAGCATCCGCCGCCTGCCTTAAAACCAACTTGCTCTGTTTCTTATATCGCTTTCCACGAGGATATGGTACATAAATTCTAGGCATGGTAGGTGTAACTATTCACCCCAACGAAATTCTGACGCTACAAAAAAAACCTGAAGTTAATTTCTCACAAAACAGTCACAGACATGTCCAAACTGATATTGAACTATAGTTTACTAACCTTTTTTACAAAATATACGAGTATCCATCACTATCAGATCCTTTCATTTGCTGTTTGGTAAACAAAGTTTTGCAGACTGCGAAAAGTGAGGTTATTTCAATCTCTCAAGTTTGAAGCAACTAAAACGGTACGGTGTTTGCCAGTAACCGAAATAATGTATTTCATAACAAACATGTTAAACAAATAAAGTAATTGAACACCACAGGGGAAAAACGTGTTGTCATTTTTTTATTTTTTTTACAGGAAACGAATTTTAGTCAGAAACTTTCTTGATAATCCCCAAATATAAAAGTAATTCTTGATATATCAAACTGCCGACGTTTCTTTCATTATTATGAACATGGTCATGGCTCTAAAAATGTCATCAAGATAAAAAATTTACAATTTTTTAAATTCAACTTGCTGCAAAATATGCTGCGGTAAGTTTCATAACTTGCCTTAACTTGAGGATTTTTTTTGAACATGCCATACATATTTTCACATTTAAATCGGCCGGTAAATACATTCTCTTTGTTTTCGTAAGACTGTAGTGGCTCAATCTAGCCTTAAAAAGTTATGTTAAAAAATTTTGTTCTCAGTTGCAGCTCTTAGTTTGTGTTTTCTATTCAAATGTCTTCCGCGTTTATCGATAGGTGCACTTCCACTCATCTGTAGACTCTTTTGTATTGTTTCTATTCTACGTCTTGTTAAACCATGTAGAGAAACAAATGCATTCTTACAAAAATGAAATTCAAAGAAAACTTAGAAACAAGAACGGTATTGTAAACACTGGTAAAAATGCATAAAAATAGAAAATAAGTGTAAGATTCTAAAAAACAACCAAATAATTTCTACTTGTGAAAGATGTCAAAACATGTAACGTTTTCAGGGAATATAATAATAGTAAAATAATGTTCCAACCAAAATAATAGGTATTTATTCTAAAAATGAAATAGAAACGAGAACGGTATTGTAAACACTGGTAAAAACGCATAAAAATGTAACATAAGGGTACCGTCAAACGGGGTGACTTCGGACACGTTTTGCTACATTTTTCATTGCAAACTTAACACCAAGATAGCTAATATTTTGTCATTTTCGCTTATGATACCTCCAACATCTAGGAACAATTTGGGAGTCTGAAATGCTTCATAAATGCCGCCATTTAAAAAAAAAAATTTTAAAGACTGTCCGAACTCACCGCAAGCCTTGGGGTGACTGCGGACGCAGCTTTAAAACCGCATAAAACCGATGTTTCCTTCATGCACGGGTAACTCCGGACACAATTTTTTTTAAAATAAGGTTTAACCTTCAATACCAGGTTTTGTGGTATCAAAAAAAAAAATACTATGAATATAGTATAAAAAAAAATTTATTTCAAAAACTAAACAATACAACAAAAACAATTTTTTGTAACAAAAATTTGTATTAGTAAAAATACTAATTCTTATTTAAAAAAAAAACTATTTAAAAAAAGGAACGTAAAGTAAATTCTCAAGTCTCAAACATAGTCATAACTTACTCTATCGCAAGATCTGGTAAATTGGAAAAGCTATAGTGGCCTCTTCGAAACTTTAAACAAAGACAAAGCTTTTGATGAATGTCGGACTTTCCAATAATGCTCTCATCAGGCACGGTTGGAAAAGAAAAAAAAAAGTTATTGCCATGTTTTTTCTTTTGCAGGAAAGTGACGAAATAGTTGTCACCTTCAACTTTTAAAAGTTTCGCACAATAAAATTTAATTTTTAATGAATTTTGTACTGGAACCTTTACCAACAAAAAATCGTCTTTTTTAATATCACCTTCATTTGATAGACATCCTGTCTCTTCTTCAAAATCAGATGAGCCGGAATTATCGGAAGGAATGGTCTGAAAATTTCTAGATTTTTGTAACCCAGACGTAGGTGGCTGAGGTTCGTTTTCGGTTTCAATCGTCGAATTGGCATCCATTTTAGCACTCTTTGGTCTCGTTTCATCATCATCGGAGTCAGACAGGTCGAAGTTATTTCTTTTTTGGATCGGCAGAAAATGAGCTAATGGTAGAAAATCAGAATCTGAATCATCGGATGAAATGTTCTGGCGTTTTCGAGATATTGATAACATATTTTCTGGTTCGCTTTCTACTTCCATTGTCGGTGGATCATTCATATCTGCAGGGATAACTGGTTTTGCTGGCTGGATATTAATCCGTTTGCGCCTATTTGGTCTTCTTTGTACCTCGGGACTTCGGTGTTTTTTAAAAAAGTCGAGCAACGTATGATCTATTTCAGCTAGTTGTGGAGCATCTACAGTCGTAAGTCTTTGAGGCAGGCGTTTTAAAACTTCCTCTGGATTGTAGGGCCAAATACCAGAAGCGCGAAATCCAGACGACAAGTTTTTTTTGAATTTGCTTCAATTGCTTGTAACGATTTCTTCAGAAGTTTTGGAAAGTCAGCCTTCTAGAAAATACATAAAAATAGAAAATAAGTGTAAGATTCCAAAAAACAACAAAATAATTTCTACTTGTGAAAGATGTCAAAACATGTTACACACAGTCCAGGTTGATCAAGGCACGTCTCGCAACGATATATCGACATTTTTCGCTTTTTTTTTGTTCTGAGCAAACGCGACATCTTTTTCTCTTCGTTCGTCCTGCCTCATCTCTTTAGTTGAAATTTGTGAAATTACGTGTGCTAATTCTTTCACTCTAGTAAGAGTTTTTGTTGCCTCAATATTCAGTAATTTTTGTAATACTGATAGTCTAATCATACAAAGATAACTTTCTCCCCGAATGCGTATTATATAAAAAATAAGAATTGAGCAACATTATCTTACTCGGCGATCCACCATCCTTATGATCTTTTCCGTTCTTCTTTCCACCATCTGAGATGGATTACATGTATTCCTAACTTTTTGTACC
Source organism: Cryptocephalus moraei (assembly GCA_946251905.1). Classification (NCBI taxonomy): domain Eukaryota; kingdom Metazoa; phylum Arthropoda; class Insecta; order Coleoptera; family Chrysomelidae; genus Cryptocephalus; species Cryptocephalus moraei. The sequence continues at coordinate 9,825,556 of OX276459.1, forward strand.
ACCTTAGCGTTTCCTGTCACAAGGATAATATGCGCCAAGTTCAATTTTCTTGAAGTAATCTGTATTTTGAGGGTTAATCTTTCCTATATGAAGGTTGTCCACAATTTGGTCTTTCATATAAAATTTTAAGATCATTTTATAATTGGCCGTTAAAAATGGAATCAAAATATGAATTCTTGGAGATTCACTTTGGAATTCTAAGTTCATTTTACCGATAATTTTTAAAATATGAATTAAAAACTTAAAATATAGTTTATTAACTACATAAGTTAATCCATTTAATATCTCTGTAGCCCCAAAAACATGCTCTAATAAGGACTCACTTTGAAAGTACAGAGTTAACGCATCCCATTGTTCAACAATTCGGTTCACAGCTGCCTCTAAAGATAACCATCTTGTTTGAGAGGATCTCAATAGCTTATGAGGCTCGGCGTTAACAAATTGTTGGAATTCTTTAAAATCATGTTGTCGTTTAGCACTGTGTGCAAAATAATTGCATATCTTTCTTACAAAATCTTCGACTTCACTGGGTAAGCAAGAACATGCTTTTGAGGCACATAAATGTAGTGAATGTGATAGGCATCCTATTACAAAAATGTTGGGTAGTGAACGAAGTGTGCAATGATCTTTAGAGAAGTGGACTGTATAGATATCTCTTTGGCTCGTGGATGGCTGCGGAGATAAATCTTGTCTCCAGGTTGTAAGGCTGAAGACGTTCTTGTAGATGGAGATCAGGGCGTGTCGTGACCTCTTTGAAGTTCTTGAAGTTCTCGTAGGTGGAGATCAGTGCTTGACGTGATCTCTTGAAGTTCTCGAAGTTCTTGTAGTTTGGAGAGAGCGCGTAACGTACTCTCCGGTTTGAAGTTTGTTAGGTTGTAGGTAGTCAGGTTAAGTGGCGTGAAGAAAGATCACAACACACTGTCGTTTTGAGCATACGTGGTATACTAATTTATTGTACCAAAATTCGGGGTTTTTATACAGATTGATTTTACATAGGTTAAATACGATTTCATTGTTTCGTTACCTTGCACCCAGCTGACCTTCCGTTATCACGTTACCGAGATGTTGTGTTATGCTTAGTCAGCTGAGTTGAACTTGACCGCTCACGGTCTGTTGAATTTAATAACGTGAAACGGTCGCTGGTGTTATTAATTCGTGTGCGAATGTTAAATTAATTCACTGATGTTGTCTATAAATATCCTTCATCTAGTTTCTGACTTGTAAAATCCCTGTACCCAATTACTTGTAAAATCCCTGTACTCAATTAATTATAAATATAATGTTGCAGCTACTAAAAACAAACAATAATACTATTCCCAACGATTCCCTATTTACTTTGATTATAAACTTCCCTTGATTGCAAAATTCCCTACATTCCTAGCCCCCTATTTAACCTTGTAGGAATGTTGCAGCGTCAACATCCTGCCAACTCGCCTCAGAAGTTGGTGATTGTTTCTTGGCTGGTTGGCTCCTGGCCCTAGTTGTGGCGGGGTAGTCGGCGGGGATGATGGTCGGCTCGTCCTCAAGCCCTTTAGTCCTGCGCTGACCTGGTGTTGTCGGCGACGGGCGGCTGCTGGCTTGGCGTGGTCGACTGGTTGCCGGGTCCGTCTTCGGTGTCCCAGTTCTCGTCGCACTGGACGTTTATCAGCCACACTGGGTACCTCCCAAACGTGGTTTGGTGGACTACGGAGGGCTGTCGGTGGCTCGGCGTGGCTCTCGTCGGCTGCTGCGTAGATGTAGGTCTAGGCGGGGCCGTTGTCGAGGTTGATGCTTGGTTCTGGTTCTCCTCATTATCCCAGCTTTCGTCGCATGGGACGTCCAGGAGGGTGACGGGATATTTGGTCAAGCTGCGTGCATCCGCTTGAATGGTCACTGGGGTGGCTTCTACACGGTCCGGGCATCTGACGCGATGCCGGGGGAGGTGCTTGTAGATGACTTGGTGATGAGGGTTGTATGGGCACCTCACCCAGTACTCGAGTGGTTCGTGGATCGACGTCGTGGCCATTGTTTTTGGTGTACTTCGTGTTAGGAGGTTGTAAATGGAATGAGCGTTTGATGATGCGTTGACTTGTGAAGTTGCTTTTTGCTGATACAGTATTTGTAATCGACCGGTCCTTTGGAGTAAAGAAAGGAATCTATGAATCAATAAGATCAATAAGATATCAATTTAACTTTTTAATTTAATTGAGACTAAGGACCGGTATTACTTGGGTGGGGTTGACTCAATTATTAGAATAGACTCTGACTATGATGGTTCCAGAGAGAACGTGGGCGCAGGGCTTCTCAAATGCCTGCCTTAGTCGTTTCGAAATTAAACACGGAATTAAAATCAACATATCTATTGAAAAAAAAAAGGAATGTCAAAAACAACTCAACATGCACAATTCGTGCGAACTCAAAATCCCCACATTAAGACATCAAAATAAGTTGGAACTTAGTTCCCCAGAATAAGATACAGAATATATCAATAAAATTATCTCCCAACGTAGGATATAAGATAAATCAAAATAATTATAACCCTTAAATAAGTTATACGACAAGGTACAAAATTGTTCCCTTAGATAAGTTATAAGACAAGACCATAAAATTATCCCCTGAAATAAGTTGTAATACCAAAACAATACAATTATCCCCTTAAGGCGACGACCAGGAAACTAAAGCCCAAAAAAAACTTACTCAATACTTATAAGACAAATAATTGGAACAGTTCACCTTTATATATCTTAATGCCCCCGTATATGGAAACTTTAACGCAGTACGGTTCCCGGACGTGACGTTTTTACGCGTTTATTAATCGGCGTATCGAGATTATAGCGACGGACGGCGCATCGACAACCCGATTTAATCAAAATAAAACATCAAGGGTGGTGCAGCCCTTATAAATCAGAACAGACTCACCAAAGGGGCCTCGGAGAGAACTCTGCTTACTGCCTGGACCTTAGCCGGGGAAACCCTCAACTTCAGCGCTCAGCAAAGGGTGGCTCGAGGACTCGTTTCGATCGCGCGGAAATCGGAACGGGTGAATCTACTCACTTTAATGACTCTACTCTAGAAGGTTCTGGCTTAGGGCGTTCCCAGCAAAACTCTTAGCAAACCCTTATTCAAGGCCCTACTTCAAAACCCCAGTCAAAACTCTAATCGACTCTGATCAAAATTCAACTCAAAAATTCTAATCCAACTCTGCAAGTGACTCTATTTTCCCCTTAACTTACTCTATAGGAAGCTTAGATTTCAAGCACTATTCTCCCTTGAAACTGAACTCAAATTCAAATCATCTCCCTCTGATTTAATTATCTCAAATTACGATTCCCTCGTATATACTTCAAACTTTACTTCGCCCCGCGAAAATAAAGCAACCTCTACTTCAAAAGTCTAAGTTTCACAATGCAGAACCTTCTCAAAAATTGAACACAAAATAAAACACTCCCGACTCGGAACTTCGTCGTTGGGGAACCCGGTTCCCTAAACAACTGACTTCTCTCTCGATTCTCTCGCTCCTCGAGAGCTCCGCATTATTTTCCGCGGCTCGAAGTTTGCTTGTAAAATTATTCTTCCAATCCTCTGATTGGTCGTAATTCCCTTATTCAACCATATATTTGTCCGTTGAACCTTCCAAGTCCCGCCTTTTCCTGATTAATTAACTATCGATTCCCGATTCTTTCGCGTTTCCGCGACTTAGTCCGTACACGCCCCTTTTACTGAATCGGCAGTGTTTCCCTCGCCGACTCCCCGCGTACGGCGACAAAGTAGCTCGATCATCGTAAGCACTCTTTTCGAGGTGCGTTACTTTTTAATTACAAAGTCACGTCCGGTGTTAAATTTCTCCTCGGCACCGACGAGAAATACTTGTTTATAGTTAATCTTTTAACGTCTCCTATTTTTCCGTACTTTGCTACGTAATTTCCGTATACTGGGTCTTTTTTATAAATGTTACAATATAACCAAACCAATCAATAAAATAAAATTGGAGTCCCACAATCTCCTACAGAGTGTTAAAGGATTAATTAAATCTACCAAAATAACCTAGCAGATCCCTTAACCACCTACAGGGCGTTACAATACTCCCCCCTTTGTAAAAATTAAGCCTTGATAGGCTTAACTTTTTCAACACCTAACCTAACACTTCAACCGTGACAAGTTACCGCGACGAGTTTATATACCGCACTTCACTTCTACAGGCCATAGGGTACTTGTATTGTGGTCACAAGTACTGTTTGGTTCGACATTCAGAGGTATGTGTGGTTTTGCTGAGAGTTTATCGGAACCGTCCGTCACAATCCCGCACAATTTCCGGCACTTTTATAGTGCCTCGTCTTCTTCTTTGTACGTCGTCAATGGACGTATTTGGTGCGTCCAGTGGGTGGGTGACCCTTCCTTTTCGGCGACGTCCTTGGCGGAGGCTGATCTCCTGGGATGTCTTAACTGTGGTATCGCTGTCAAGGCCGGTAGACTTGTTGACGTGGCTCTATCTTTTCTTAGGTGTTCGTGACCTCCTTCGTGACCTCCCTGACCCTCGTCTTCTTCTTCGGTCCCCTCTGGACTTCCTGTGTTACGTCTCGGGGTCCCCTCGGTGTGTCGGTACTGCTGTAGGAGACACATGGTTAGCGTGTTCCATAGAGATGCGAGTAGGTGCACCCCTAAGCCGGCGGTCCTATATAGTTGCAATCCGTTGATCACTACGCCGATAACGTATTTAATGATTCGGAAGATCACGTAGAATCCAATCAGTCCGCTTATGATCACCCCGAAGTCATAAAACCATCCCCACATATGGCGCAGGGTGGTGTGGGCTAAGCTTTTGATTTCATCGGCGTCGAACAACTTCAGTGGTGACAACCCTTGGTTGTGTGTCTCCATCCTAACAATTTTTCTCGTGATGATGGTGTCTACTGCTTTCCTCTCAGTTCCGAACATCATAATCCGTTGTACTATCTCGATCTCTTCGGAAGTGTACAGCCCTTGAGTTCCTATCGGTACGATTGGGGTGAAGTTCAGGCTCGGCGTCCTCTCGACCTCTAACTCCTTGGGTGGATTCTTGGTGGAGGGGTGCGGAGTCATCCCTATCCACTCGTCGTTCAGGAAGTATAATGGCGGCGTCAGTCCGTTGCAGTCCACTTCTTCGGCGAAACTTTGGATAACTCTGGTGATGGGCGACATGAACTTCGATTGGTTATTGACCTGGATGGGTAGCTCGTTATAGCATCTGTCTGTCCTCCGGATACTCACAGGAACGGGAATACATTTCAAAATGTATAGGACCTCTCCTAATACTCTGCCTACGAATCCTTCTTGGAACTGAACAAGATGTCCCACGGCGTTGGGTAGAATCGGCGCCATCAGGAGTCGATTTTTCAAAACCTCCCTCTGCACCAAACATCTTCGATGTACTGTGTCGACGTACAGCTTCTCTAAGTCTCTCTTGAAGCCCTGCTCCACGTAGAGGAACTTGCTGTTGACGAAGTCTATCAGGTGGACATCTTGGGTCGGTAAGGTCCCAGTTACCAAGGGGCGGCCTCCCCTCAGGACAGCTATCCTTGGGTGCTCCGTTAGCCAAACGTCGAACTCGCAGATCCTCCCCGTCTTGACGTACGTTAACGCAAAAACTCAGGAATTTTCTTCTACCACCAAGTATTGCTCCTTTGTCTGGACGTTCGTGACTTCTTCAGCTTCCCCCTCGTATAGGACGCTTATGTGATCCGCACAGCTGTTCGGTCTGTCTGCCTCCCAAACTGCTTCTCCAAGCTCAGCGTCGAAACAGTAGCCTTCCAAAAATGGACATGTGGTCCTCCCGGTCAGGCTGATCTCGTTCTCTTCTAGTTTCACTGGTGCCCAATAGTCCCTCAGCGTTATCGATACCGATGCGATGATAACGACGTTGTTGCAGGTCTGCCCGTTCTCCTGGTACATTGTCCCTACACAGGAGCCGTCACTATTTAATTGTCCCAGTAGTGTCACCGACGCGGTAGTCGTGGCATTCTCCGTAATGCCCCCTATCGTGTTCGCGTTAAGTTTAACAGTCTTATCCCGATGGATCAGTTTGCACTCTTCCGCCCCGACTCGATGCACGGTATTTCCTAGTCCTCCCGCGACATTCGAGCTGTGACTATGCATCCCGCAATATGAGATTAACCGCACTATCTCGATCAAGCAACACCACACCCTCTGTTGTCTCACCTCGTTACGTTGCACTACCGTCACTACTGTCTTTGAGGAGACGTACGATGAGCCTGGCTCTGGACACCTGGCTACGTCCCTTAGTGATGTCGTGGACATCACCACTGCGGGGTCCTCGCAGTCGTAAGCGATGATCCCTGCTGCACCTTGCCAGGAAAGTACCAACAATGTGGCACTTAGGAGCGCGACGCCACTCCGTCCCATCCTTATACTAACAAAATTTACATTACTCTCTTGAACTATAACCACTGATCGTAACTATCATCCCGATAGAGAAGCATGTAGAACCAGCAACCTCCCCTAATCTTGATAAGATTACCTCTGTAAATTACAGACAACGAAACTTTCTTTCGTTCGCTTTTTCGACATACCTCCCTAATCAGGCGCTCCTCAATCAATGGCTAGAATCCCAAACACCAATTATCCACAAAACCAAAGAAAAGAAAGCAATAAAAATAAAAGTACAAAAAGAAATAAAATACAGAAGACCCAATTATTCGTGTAACTAAATAACCGTCACCCTAGTATACAGTACACCTACTATATTCTTAGCAACCCTTAAACTTAACCCAAAGCAAGATTAATAATCCCAAGAAATAGATATGAAACAAGACTTAATTAAAAGAAATTGTCCATGATTATTGCTATAGTGCGCAAATAAACACTCTGTCATTGTCCGTCCAACGTTAGGACGTCCCATCATCCCCTTAAATTATTAAGTATGGCGTATATAGCATCCCCTATTGTTTTTGTCTCTTAATTTTTTCTATATAAGTAGAAATATGACCCGTTTAGACCCATTTTTCCTCTTGCTTTCGGTAGTCGTCTCATACGACAGGCTCTAATAGCCTCCGAGGTATAAGTATTTATCCACCCTTATTCTCAGTCTAGAATCCCGAATTAAGTGAAAATCCAAAAAAATCTTCGTTCCCTGCACTTAAATAGAATCAAGAAAGTAAGATATCTATGCATCGTTTTTTTTCCTTCTTTTTTCGTAAAGAAGCTTTCGATAATGGGTCACTGCGACCTCTTTTTGTCGTCCCTTGCGGAAACTCATACCGTCACAGAACATGTTAAGGGGCTGAGAGCAGAAGTGCGAAGGGCCCGCTTGGAATACGAACAAAATCCCCAGTTCGTATAAAATGTATAAAATGAAGACTCTTCTAGACACACCGCGAGTCCAGAGACGCGCAATTAACGGAGAGACAGTCCAAAAAAAATTTTTCCTTTTCGGAAACTAACGATGATGATCTACAGAGGGGAAAAGAGTTGGCAATGAAGTATTCTTCAGATTTCCATAGTGATGAACACGATTCGACCCTACAATCGAGAACGGAAGCGATAGCAGTGGTTCCTCTGGGAAGTCAATCGAATCTTCTCAGAAACCTCTAATTGGATCTACAAGAGAGGACCTCCTAGAAGCAAAAAGGTCAGAATGTAACGCTTAAGGAGTCCCCCCTTGAGGGGTTAAAGATAAACATTTGAAAGGTTTGCTGGTCGGTTATCCTACCAAGAATGGAAATGGAAAAGTCGCGGCCAAGAAGATGGGGCAGCGCGACGACCGTCATCACAAACGCTAGGAAAAGAATCCCAGAAAAGATGGTCGCCATAACTCTTGAACCGGACGGCGGGGGCCACCAGAACACGGAGCCCTTGAAGGTGGACAGCATCAGAGAAACCAGCCAACAAATTGAAATAAAATTTATCATTTATGAAAATGGAATAAAATAGAATGAATAAAATTTACCAGCGTCGTCCAGCTAAAAGAGTTATAGTTAAGAAGAAAAGAAAGGGTTGCTGGACAAAACGCTGGGGTCCCCTTTTAGTCGCCTCTTACGACAGGCACAGGGTAGCCGTTGGGGTATTCTTGTCTTTAACCTCTACCCGCCCCAACACGGGGATCCTAGTAGAAACGGAAATATAAAGAACAAATCTCCCTCAAGGCAGATCAAATAAATGAAGACGCACAACCGCGCCAGAGCATTGAATAGGGATACACTGAAGGAATTGCAACAACGCAAGATCATTGGACCAAATTATAAGTAACAACTTGCCCATCCGCCGAGCAATTAAAGAAAGAAGCAAACCAACGCAACATTATGGAACGGAGATATAGAATAAACAAAATTAAAAGATATTTTGGTAAAATGAGAATCACCAAAAAGGCATAGCAATGTTCCCGACCGCACTCCGGAGCAAACCCGGGCAGCGGGAACAGTCATCCTACAAACGAGGAGGCGACGCCCATCGCCTCAAACAGGAGCCTCGATAAAAGTGGAGATGCTACCAAGGACCTCAAGGGATTCGTGGAATACCACAAGAAAGAAACGCCCCCTTCCAAAATGGAGGTGGAACCGATATGCTCTAGGGCGGTTAAACAAGGACATGGCCACTAATGTGACGACAGTCATTTCGAACGCCGGAAAAGAATTCCAGAGGAGATGGTAGCCATAACCCTAGAACCGGAATGCGGAACAGCCTCAAAGAAATCAATCAATAAATGGAATAGAAATATTAATTATTGAATGGAATAAAATAAAATAGAAATTACCAGCGTCGTCCAGCTAAAAAGAGTTATAGTTAAGAAGAAAAGAAAGGGTTGCTGGACGATACGCTGGGGTCCCCTTTTAGTCGCCTCTTACGAGAGGCACAGGGTAGCCGTTGGGGTATTCTTGTCTTTGACCTCTACCCGCCCCAACACGGGGATCCTAGTAGAAACGGAAACTAGGGCTGATATCTATCTGGGGGTTTTCGGACCCGTTGTGGCCTTCTGACTCTCTCACTCTCTGAACAAGACAGGGACCTACGCCGTGGCTCGTCATCGGTACGAGTTCCAACTAACAAATCCCTCCTGATCTCCACCTCGTTCGGAAGAATCACCTTGGCCCTGACGGCTGCCTCGCCTTCCGTGTCTGAACCACCCACGTCGTCAACGTTCTCTCTGTCTGATTCATCGCTGTACTCCGAACCTAACTCGACTGGCCTAGGCTGCCTCCTACCCGGCTCCTCTCGACCTCGGTACTCCTTCAACCTGTTTGCGTGGACCACCTGCTCCTGTCGACCACCCAGTACCCTGACTCTATAGGTAACTGGTCCCATAACTTCGACAACTCTATAAGGTCCTACCCAAGACTTTGCTAATTTCCTGGACAATCCCACCTTTTGTGTCATATCTTTTAAATACACTAAGTCTCCTGGTTGATAACACCGGTCTTTAGTCTTACGATTAAATCGCTCTACTCGATACCCTTTAGCCCTTTCCGTATTATCAGAACACTGTTGATACACTCTTTGGAGCCGTGCCATCAGTTCCGATGCGTAATTGTCATCTAAATCGTACCTAACGCGCGTCTGTTTCAGGAATCTATCTGTTGGTAGAACTTGGTCTCTACCATGGAGCAAGAAATAAGGGCTAAAGCCCGTGGACGAATGTATGCTACCCCGATATGCCATGAGAACGTAGGGGATCCACCCATCCCAATCCCTCTGATCGTCCGCTATGTAGTGCGCTAACATATCTTTAATGACCCGGTGCGTTCTTTCGATCTGACCGTTCGTACTGGGCGCGTAACTCGCGGTTTGAATTTTCTTAATGTCGAGCAAGGCGCAAACATCCCTGAATACCTGTGACATAAAATTAGTTCCCCTATCTGTCAATAATTTCGCTGGCGTCCCGTGTCTAGCGATAATGGTTTCGACAAATGTTCTGGCGATCGTACTAGCTTTCTGATCCGGTAAAGGTATCGCTTCTACATATTTTGTAAAATAGTCTTGAAACGTAAGTAAGTATCTATTACCGTTCAAAGAGGTTACTAGTGGCCCTACTATATCCATCGATACCAACTCCCAGGGCTCTGTACAAGCCGTGAAATGTTGCAAAGGTACCTTCTTATAACGAGGGGACGTTTTCCGCCTATTACAAGCTTCGCAACTAGCCACGTAATTTTCAACATCCTTCTTCATCCCTGGCCAAAAGAAACGCGCTTTCAAATATCCCAGAGTTTTATGACAGCCCGGATGAGCCACCATTGGTGAATCATGAAAATCCCTCAAAACTTTACGTGTAAAACTCTTAGGCACCACTAACACATCAGTCATTCTTTCATGGTCCGTCTTGTACAGTACGCGATCATTGTTAATATAATACGTCGCCCCTTCTGGTTCTACGCTCGATTCTGCTTCTGCCCCTGTGTCAATCAGGATGCGTAACAGTGCCTGATCTCCACCCATTGTAGTTGTCCGTACTAACGCTGTTGCCAATAGGGCTGTTTCTTCTGCTCTCTCTTCGTTGGATGTTGCTTGCATCGATGTTATTGTATGTACTGCAGGGTTTTCTTGTTTTACTCACGTTGGCGGTTTCCTGTTCGTTGTTTTTTCTGGATATTCTTTGTGCAGCAACGTGTGGTGGTTACGTCCGCACGTCCTGCATTTCATTGTGCTGTAGCAATTGTCCTTGAAGTTGTGATTCAGGCACTTGTGACATAACTGTTTGTCCTTTACCACTTGCTCCTTTTTTGCCATATTCAGATTGCGGAATTTTTCACACTGGTGAATCGCGTGACCTTGTTGCTCACAGAACTTGCAAAACGATCGTCCTGGGGTTCCTCTCTTTAGTGGGGCCGTAGTACCCTGTTGATGTTGTATTGTCTCCAGGGATTGAATTCTCCTATCCAGGAACTCCATCATCGATTTAAATGCTGGAATTTCCTTTGATCGTTCCAGGGACTGTTCAAACAATCTGTTCGTTTCTGGATCCCATTTTCGGCTGACAATACGGCCTAAGAATGGTCCCCAATCATCTGTGTTTACGTTCAAGTTATGGATTCCTTTTGTACATTCGAACATTATGTTGTATAAACTCCTCAACCGTTGCATGGATTCGTTCTGAATCGGCGAAAAAAAAAAAATCCAGTATTTTGTCGAGCAGTTTATTCACGGTCAGTCGTGTGTTATGGTATCGGCTTTTCAAGGTTTCCCATGCGTCGGCATAATTCGCTTCCGTTGTTTGGAAATGTTGAACTGTCCGACTCGCTTCTCCTCTAAGATGAGCCTTTAGATAACTCATTTTTTGAATATCGGACAATGCCTCATTCTCGTTGACCATTATGTTAAATATTTCGTAAAAATTTAACCATTTGTCGTATCCTCCGTCGAACGTCGGCAGCTGGATCTGAGGCAGTTTTATTTCTCTCTGCGGTGTATCCTGTACTACGGAAGTTTCTCGCACTTGTAACTGCTTACGCATTTTTTCGACCTGATTTTCCAAATCTGCGTATTCTTCGTGATCTGTGTCGTCTTCCCCATCGTAGATAATTATCTCGTCATGAAGTTCTTGAACAATCTCCCATGCCTTGACTACGTTCTGCAAGATCATCATAGTATTGGGACAATACCAAAGTATTAATCCACAGTAAGAAACACCTGATTACAGAGAAATTTGATGTTGAAAAAAACAAGGGAAAAGAGAAGTCTTTGTTACTTATCACCTTTTCAAGATTTTTAGAAACTAAACTAGTCATCATAATATCCAGAGAAGTAGACCCCTTGTAAGCTAGGCTAGTCCCAGGATTGAAGCCAGTTTCTCTGTAGAGACTGTCTAAGATCTCAGGGAATAATAAGGTATTCTTAAATTCCCCCCATAGGTCAACAGATGACCTAAGTAATATACATCGACATATGATCTTAATATTAAGACCTGTTTGGATATATAGATTTATTATCTGTATTATATTATCTATGAACCATATCTTAGATACTTGATATATTTTGAATTCCAATTTTCATAATACATCCTACTGTCAAGATAGGATTAGATACAAAAACTTCAGGTAGTGTAAAGGGTGAGTGAATCAAAGGGTTATTATGTATATAAAAATCAGAGGATTCTTCACATACCCAAGTCTTTGTTCTATATAGTGACTGAGCTGCTTTCAATGATCTATCAGTTTTTGGAAATGCTATTAATCTACTAGAGATTTTAGGTTGAGTTCCAGATCCATAATAAGGGATAAACTTGCCCCTACTGAACCCATGTTGATTATTTATGAGAGTGTGATTGGGTATGTGATATACGTATGTTATATATTCTTTACTAGAATTCTCATCACATCTAGACAGCCCCAGTTCGATAATTGTCTGCTCAAAGGGATGAGGGGTTGTTACATTCTCAACCTTGACTCTCCAACTTTTTTCTCTCAAGAACTGTGCTAATTCATAAGTGCATATTTGATTTAAGTCTTTTGTAGATTTTATACCAAATCTTTTTAAATTCTCTGGAATGGTCTTGACAGAAATAGATTAATTTCTTTATATTTTTTTATGACAAAGTCAAACCACTTAATGTCACAGCTTTGTAATCGAAATCTGAGTTGATACATATCATGAGTGGGGAGCATGTTCTTCATGGTTCTCATATCTATAAATGTAGACAGGAAATCCAGCCGAGCCCCTTCTAGAGAATTGGTAAAAATTGTATTGAGAACTCTAGGACTAAATGGACGGGTCTTAGATAAGTAATCTATTATAGCATCTTTCTTTTTAGTACAACCTTTAAGTAAATATTTTATTTGTTTATTCTTATTCACAAACTTTAATGTAGTTTCTAAATTGTTTTTCATAATATTAACTCCGTTCACTGGTCTTTTCCAATTTATACTTACAGGATCCTGGATGATTGCTTTATAATCAATATCTTCAGACATTCCTTCTAAGGATATAATCCATAAGAGTGTCTTTTTAGCAATATCCATATTGGTTGATAAAGTTTTCAGCCATGTCAAATAGCTTGTTAATGGATCTGGGTGTCCCCTATACACATATTCTAGGAAGTTCATTATTGGAAATCCACCAGTCTTTTGAGAAAATATTTAGAAAGAGAAGAAATTCTTCCGATATGAAAAATCTGTTATCTTCAATAACTCTTTTTAAATGTCCATCAGTAGTTAGAGGCATGGTTATCTCAAATAAAAATAACATAGTTACTTCTATATTAGAAATCAAGTAGGGTATTAAGACATCTGTACCTTTCAAACATGCAGAGTGTGTTGAGGTATGTATAGAAGCAATTCTGTTGGCAAGACTAGGGTAGGATTCTGATATAGATAAATAGGTTCTTGATATCTTTTTGATAATGCTAGATGTAAAAATGCTATCTACCAAGATTTCTTTTCCATAATTAAATAGATGTTGACTAACCCATGTTTCTTCCAACTTTAACTCCATCCCAATGCCTTCTGAGATCTCTTTTAGTAACTTTAGATAATTATTCAATTCCTTCTCAAATTTCATTTTGTTTTGAGGACTTGATAGATACTCTGCTTGAGACATTCCTTTTGCCTCTATAGGGAAAAATGCTACAATCACTTGATTATCACCTTGACCTGTAATGAAACTTTTAATTCCAGTGGAGTTCTCAACCACAAGTAAACTTGCCCCTGTAATACTTGTCCATCCTTTTTGTCTCTGTCCTTTACAGCCTCCTAATTGTCCAGCCCAAGTTGTCTCACTCTCTCTAAAGCTGTCTTCAGGTTTGATTGATGTGTTTTGTCGATGGTTAAATGTATTGTCCCCCTTATCATTTTTCCTTCTCTTCAGATAATCTGGTGGGAAGAATGGGAGATATTTAAATATTGTTCTTGATATATTTGCTTCTGTAGAACAAAAATAGAGTCTGATTTCGAGAACTAGCATAGCAAATAATCTTGCATTTATCTCGAGCTCTCTTTCTTTAGAATGTAACCCTACAACCTTCCAACTATCTGGGACCTGTCTACATTGGATCTTTTTTAATATAGGTTTCAAATCAAGAGTTGGTCTTTTCAATATCTCGAGAAGGCGACTCTCTTTCATCTCTGAGTTATAACTTATACATGTCAAATCACGAGAGAATACCCTTGCCCAGTTTATTAGGTATGGAGACAAGGATTTATCAGAGAGTAACTGGGTAAAGTCAGGGAAGTAATCAAACTCAAACTCTTAAAAACGATATCTCACTCCAATCATCTAATGAGATATTATTTGTATATTCATCAAAGATTATGGTATTGGATGATATCATGTTTTTTAACATAGTTATACCATCAGTTTTATCACTGTTTTTTACACAACACAAAGGCCACCTATTGTTAACTCTAATAAAATCTATATGTATAAAAATGGATTGCTGTTCGTTTGTCTAGCTTGAACTCGAGAACGGCTGGACGGATTTTGCTAATTTTGATCTTGAAATATTTGTGGAAGTTCAGGGAAGGTTTTTCGGTGAGAAACATAAATAATAAGTAAGGGAAATACGGAAAAAGGTACGTTTTGTAATTTGACATTTATAATCAAACAAATGAAAGTATAGTGTCAGTTGGTTGTCAAATAAATAAATGTCAAGACGATTATTACAATCTAGCATCAGTTTGTCAGTGCGCGAGAACTTTATTGATTTTAAAATGTCAAGGAGAAGATGGACTTAGGTCGTCGAAGTCAACCAAATGTGCAACGAGACGAGCTCTCACGTCCAAATCGCACTGACGACTGACGACCGGTGAGAGACAGATAACATTCGTATTGGTATGACAGAATTACGTTCAACAGTAAATAATGGAATCGAACGAGTTCGGGCACATCTTATACAACAGCATTTGGATCGACAGGGCACCGAGTCTACAAAGTCTACACGACGCCAGCACAAAAGCGGAAAGTCAAGAAACCAAGAAGAGTACTGAGTATGTCAAAGCAACTTCACCAGGACACCAAGTCTACAAATTCTACAAATTTGAAACGACGGACATATCCAGTCACTGCAGCCGGAGGAAAAGCCGCCAGTGATTACAACTCCAAACTTCAAGAACTTCGACGCCAACACAACGGAGGGAAGTCAAGAAGACAAGCAAAGTCCTGAGTAAGTCACAACCACCTTTTCCAGAGAATTAAGTTAAATAATTCACAATTTCAACTACGACAAGATATAACAAGCAGATGAGTTGATTCAAGAACGAGAAAAAATAGCCCAAGAAATCGTATAACTATAAAATAATTGCAAGAAAAACCAAGGAAAACGTACAAAAAAGGATTGATCACCTATAGTGCTTACTATGGGGGAAAGCCCAAGAGAACAACGAGGCGTTCCATGAACTTGGGTTTGACGATCAGTACAATTATATAAGATCACACTATTTCAAAAGGATCGAGGAAAACTACAAGACAATTCGACTGTACCTGACGTTAAACGAATAAAACACCCAAGAAACAAGTCTATGAGGTACAAATACAAGACCCAAAACCGGAAGTGAAGAAACCCAAACAACAGACAAAACAGAATTACCGACGAATCGAACAAAAGGTAAAAATAACAAACAAACAAAAAACTTAGACTACTTAGACAAGCTGAAAAAGACATGGCAGAATCAACACCAAGATGGTCATGAACGTATTACAAGCAACAAATGCACAAAATATGGAGCGCACTTCAAGACACAATGAAAGTAGCATTCCACTACGACCCGGAAGTAGATTATTGTGCCGAAGAATCCGTAAGGATTGGAGAAATGACAATCGTTTGTAAATATTGTAAAGCGTTAAAATGCAGCGGTGAAGCTACTGGATTATGTTGTGCTGGCTGGCTCAGACAAAGATAACCCAACATATTGCCCGAAAGCAACATTTTTATCAGGCTTCTGCTTCTCTTTGAGAAACGAATTTATTGCGGTTAGCGTTTGCTCGACTTCCAATTCAACATTCTGCTTTTTTCTTTTTCTTGTGTAATCCCTATGTCTGGTGAGGCGTCGGGTCGAGAAGAGTGGCCTGCTTCTTCCAAATTTCTTTCGCTTCTGGTTGTAGTTGGAGTACTAGTCCTGGTTTGCACTTGGCAGAAGCCGCTGGAAAGTATTCCATGGAGATTGCTCACAATGTTCCTTTACTGGATGAACATTAGTCACTCGCCTAAAATCAAATAAATGATTGTTACATCTGTTTGCTACTGCAATACCAACTAAATTATTACTTTCTCGTGGCAATATGCGGAGCCATGAAGCTCATGGCTTCATATAACGGCCACTCTGCTTCCGGGTCCTCCAATTGTGATCCTGATGGCTGCTTCGATTTCAGTCTTCGAACTTTTGAATATTTTTCTCGCAAATTCTTCCACTCTCTCTGGGCATCCTCCACTATGAAAATCGGGGTATATTAGGTACATACTACATTAAACTTACCAGATTTTGTAAAATAATATGAAGCAAGTTTTTCAATTAATATTACCTGTAATTTGGAGTGCCGTAGCTACCGCCGTCCATTTTTTTTAAAACATCTTTATACTCCTTCAGTTTCTTATCATAAAGAAACGGGTAGTGTTGGATAATGTCGATTAACAATCTTTTTTCTTCCGACATCTTAACAACCACACCCACGGTTCAAATAACAATAACCAAACAAAGACACAAAACAGCACATGATCACATGATGCCCTTGAAACGCCACACTCACCGTAACATCCCGAATTATACCGAGTCGTACCCGAATTCGTAACGTAAGCAGTATGAAATGAATATAAACCATTTCTTACGTCATACTGCTTAAGTCTTACGGCATACGTTGTAGAAACTGCGAATGACCCTATTGATTTTCATTTTTTCATTTCTCTTCATCCTTAATACTTCTTACGTTACTGCAACTATGAATCCAGCTTAAGACTTGCAAAAAGTTTCTCATGTGTGCCCCCGCTGTTTATTGGGTAATAGTGCATAACAAATTGGTAGTACAAATCCATCACCTGCAGCTAAAATTACATAGATTTGGGCGAATAGTGGTGGTGTCTGTTTAAATGTCCCATCCATAAAAACTGATTTTATATGTTGACTCCAAATAATGTTACTTTCTCTTCCAAATGCCAACAATCTGTTTGGATTGTTTTGGATCATTTGGTCCTTGTTTGGTAGGTAGCTGTCCTTGAACTACAGGTCCAGTGCTTGATAGTACCGGGTGATTTTTAATGATTGAAGCAAATTTTGTGGGTTGGCACCGTGCGTAGTTGGTTAGCGTGGTCATTTGTCAACTTGTTTACTTTTGATTCATTTTTAGTTTAG
This sequence comes from Cryptocephalus moraei, assembly GCA_946251905.1. Lineage (NCBI taxonomy): Eukaryota > Metazoa > Arthropoda > Insecta > Coleoptera > Chrysomelidae > Cryptocephalus > Cryptocephalus moraei. Next base: position 9,842,796 of record OX276459.1, read on the forward strand.
GTTATGTACAGTTGTATAGAGATAAGAAACAAGTCAGACTATTCTACAGTAAATGCTGTAAATGTTAACCTTCTTGTTGTAAGCAACGTACAACTATACGCGATAAATTATTAAAAACATTAACTAAAATTTCAGGTCCAATATTTGCCATAGCCACTTCAATTGCGTGATGCAATTCTTGCAAATTGTCCAAATGGTTTCAAAATACATTTTTTAAATAAGAGAACAAGAAATAGTCCAGGGGAGTCAAGTCTGGAGATCTACTAGGCCACAAACCAGTGCTAACTAAACGGCCGTTAAAGAATTTCTCTAAGAATGAAGTTGTAGCTCGTGCTGTGTATACAGTTGCATTGTCCTGCTGAAAATAACCTTTTGTCAACTCTCTGTCATCAAACTCATTTATAAATGGCTCCAATAAAAGCCTTTGATATCTTTCAGCGTTAATCGTTTCATGAAAAAATATTGGCCCGATAATTCGTGTTCGTGACATTACCACCCAGACACCAATTTTGAGTGGATGTAATGGGACTTGGATAATATTGTGGGGGTTATGTGCTGACCAAGTTCTGTAATTCTGTGAATTAATAAATCCAGAGAGATGAAACCATGCGTCATCAGAAAGAAAGTCAGTCGCCGCAACGCCTACACCTGTCTACTCTGTCCCGTGGACAGACCCGGCTCAAGTGAACGCCCACCTGTTGGCAGTTGTAGCATCGAACGCCTTCGACTGCTGGGTTTCGCCGCTTCAGCAGCTGCTGCCTCTCGCCAAGCCGCTCAAAGATTGGCCTCGCTGTCGCCGTCGTCTTCTAAGCTTCCAGTGCACCGTCATACCCGCCAGGTAGCTTCGATACAGGTGTTCGGGTGAAGTGCTGCAGACGCCGTGAGCGCTCGCCCGAAGTTCCGCCGGTAACCCTGCAATTACACAGGATACTGCGTTTTCGCCCGCAATACCTACCCGTGAACACAACGCCAGTTTCGCATGGTAGTACGCCGTCATTGACTCGCCAGCCAATTTCTTCCGCCGCATCCAGCATCTCATGAAAGTCTCGCCGCCTCGGGAACGCCGCCCTCAGCATCGCTCGCCACTCTTCCCACGAGCGATCGTAATTGTCCAGACGCTGGTGCCATTGTTTCGCCGCTCCGGTCAACCGCGCCTGCAACAAGACGCTCTTCTCGAGATCCGACCAACCGTGGATCGCGCCGAGCTGGTCGATCTTCGCCAGCCACCTCTCGACGCTGCAATCGGGACTGCTCGGGTCGAAACTCTCCACCACTTCCATCGCCAAGGGTCGCAGTCGCCCACCCGATGCCTCCGCTCCCGTGCCTTCGCCGCGGCTCGATCTGACCACCGCCGTGGACCCAGACAGGTTGAGCGCAACGATCGCCGCCTGCTGCCGCGCTGCGGCTACCATCTGTTCTTGGAGTCCGCCCATGACGGCCCTCACTATCGCCTCCACTGACTCCTGTGACGCCGGTGCGCCCTGCGCTCCTTGACGCTGAGGACTGTCAATCGTACGCCGCTGATTGACCTCCCCTCGCCGTGGGCTTCCACTCCTCGTGGGTGTAACGAGCGTGGCCTCCAAGTCTTCGTTCGCCATGAGACTGAGTTCTTCCTCGCTCGCCTTTTCTGCCATATTATTCGTCGCCTCCTTAATTGACTAAACGATACGGCTCACCGTTTCCCTTGATCCATGCGCCGCTGGTGGATACGTCGGTCAAATTACGCCGTCCGACGTTCTCTCTCGCCTTCTTTGTTCCGCCGTTCGTTCGAAGTCTCTCCGACGCACGTACGCCTCAAGGCCTAGTGACTCCACCACCCGCACCTGTTGCACGCAGATACGCCGGTTCTTTGTCTTTTCGGGGTTCACTCACACCACCTGGTAAGTCGTGAAAGTTGGGCTGCATATCGTTCCGTTTCGAACATTCGATCCAACAGCTGCCTCCTTCAACGGTTAGGAGGCAAAAAACCGAAAACCAAAATTATCATCATCTGTTTAACATTTTTCGTACGTAAACGTGCCACCAAAAAGGAGTGTTTTAAAAGGGCGTTCATACATATCATCCTCTGTTCTTTCCTCTCCCTATCCTGGTTAGAACCCTTCTGGCACCTGATTGGTGGTAAATCAACGTAGACTTCTCGTCAGCCCTCTGAGGTAAGTGCACTCCACTTAATCGTCTGCTCAATATCTTCCTCAATTATCTTCTGAAATTAATCGTCAACCTTTGGCGATTAATTATTGGTGCCGAAACCAGGGACCTTTAGATATATTATATTCAGTCTAATCACTCGTGTATATTCATCTCATAACTCGATCGTGCATTAATTATTCAATTTATTTCCCTCGAATACATCACCTACTCGGCGAGTTTCATTCTTATCGCACACCTGTTGCCACACGCGATAACTGCCTGTCTTGTTTATTTTCCTTGATTCATCTGATTGTTTAAACTTGACTTCGTCGTTCATTTCTCGTCTGGTCGCCCTTTTCTCTGGCCTTTTCGGGAATAAATTTATTCCTTCAGCATACCGGGTGATTCAATAAAATAAAAATGCCTCCGACCGACAAATTAAAGGCTTCGATTGCCGAATCCACAGTTAAGCGTGAGAATGCTTTCGCCGCGGCCTCTACACTATTTAAATTAATTAAAGGGCTGACTACTGAAGCCGATGTGGCCAATATGTGCTTGGCTGAGTTGTTGAAGGTGGAAAAGGCTTTCAAGGAGGCTGATGAGTTGATTGTTAAGCTCAACTCTCAGTTGGAGGAGGCAGAACGGGACGAATCACCCTCGAAATGTGCGGCATTTTTTGAAATCTGCCTACAGATCCGCGCCGCCCACAGCCACCTAACCGCGTCTTCTCCGGCCGCAACGCATACTTCCTCTGCTGATCTTCCTATTCCTCGGGTGGAATTGCCACGGTTTTCTGGCAAAATCGAGGAGTGGCCCGGTTTCATCGCGTTATTCGACGCCCTTGTACATCAGAACCACGCCCTGGCGCCTGTCCAAAAATTTCATCTGTTGACGTCTGCCTTATCAGGCGAAGCGGGTTCCGTCATTTCTGGCTTCGACTTAAATTCGGTCAACTACCCTCTAGCCTATAAGGCCCTTTACGCTCGTTATCAAAACCCTCGTCGGCTGGCTGATATCTATGTGAGTCAGATATTGGATTCGCGGCCTGCGTCTGTTTCTTCCTTGTCCCAGCTGAAACAGTTCGCCACCACACATCAAAACTCTATCAATGCCCTCAAGGCGTTGCCTATACCCGACCTGGCCGATTATCTGTTGTTTTCCCTCACTCTGCGCAACCTAGATGTGCCATCTCGCCAGTTGTTCGAGGGGCAGTTGTCCTCGGATGAGTTTCCTACTCTCTCGCAGCTGCTCGATTTCATTAATCGACAGTTGCGAGTGTTGGAAAGCACTTCCATCACCTCGTCTCGTGCGTCTGTGCTGAGGAGGCCTCCATCACCAGCGGGCTCAGCGTCTGTTCCCTCATCGTCTGTGCCTCCCTCTGTTGGCTCGCCCTCTCGCCGCCCTGCTTACGCTGGTGCACGTCCCCCTACATCCTCTAGCTCATCGTCTGCATGTGTGTTCTGCTCGGCGCAGCACTCCATTCGCCAGTGTCGTGAATTCAAGGCCATGACCATTCATCAGCGAAGAGCTTTCGTGACTGAGAGACGATTATGCCGAAACTGCATGTCGTCATTTCACGCTACTGCTGCGTGCGGTTCGGGTCACTGCTGCCACTCGTGCGGGGGACGTCATCATACCATCCTCCATCTGGCATCTGCTGCCTCTACGACCCCTCCCATTGACCAAACCGCGGAGGAGTCGGGATCGACCGATCAGCTTCCTTCGCCGCCTCCTGTCTCATCAGAGCAACCGGCTCGTGCTCACGCCTCTCGGGGTGGTTCAGTCAGAGGTCGAAGAACAGCTCTCGGGAGACCCTGCTCGCCTCCTGGGGGGGCCGATTTTGCGTCTACTGGAAGTGGTTCCGAATGACTGCGAGTGTGGTCCGCTCGTGGGTGGCTTCCCCCATCGAGTGGTCATCTGTCTCCTTCTTCTCGTCTGTTCTCTTCTGGTCATCTGTTTTCATCTGCGCGGTCTGCCTTGCGTAAGAGTAATAATCCTGACTACCTTATGCCTACCGCTTGGATCCGCCTAGATAACCAGCGGAATGTTGTCTTCGGCCGTGCTCTTCTCGACTCCGGCTGCCAACACACCCTCATCACCCGAGCTTGGGCCACCAAGCTTCGTCTGCGCATTCACCCTGAAGCTGTTCAGCTTCGCACCTTAAGTAATGCAGATCGGTTTCGCATCCAAGGGTACGCATACGTCAGTCTCTGTCACCAAGGGGATCCTCCTCATCTTATCATCAAAGCCTACGTTATTGACAGTCACATAGATCCCCTTCCTGTCCGAGCGTTCAATGGCCGATGGCCTGAGTTTCAGCAATTCAACCTAGCGGACCCCCTCTTCTATCTTCCTCGTATCATAGGGATGTTGATTGGCTCGGATGTGCTCCCTCATCTTATTCTTCCTGGCACGTTGCGCCCTTCGTCTGAACTTCCAGGGGCATTGTCTACAACCTTAGGCTGGGTGCTATATGGGCCCTATGCTCGCCATCGCAGGGAGACTAAACATGTTTCTTTCTCACCTGACACTATCGATAGGCGTGCTCGACATCCACCCAGTGTTCATCGAGTTTTACAGCGGCGCAGTTCTCCCTCATCTTCTGCAGGGTCATCATCTGCTGTGAATTCTCCATCAACTTCGCAGCCAGAACCCCCTCTTTCAGTGATCACCTATCAATCTTCCTCTGATAAGACTAACTCTACTGTTGCATCTCACCAAAATTTACCTTCTGACGTAATAAAACCTCCTGCTGTTCCTGACCGTCAAACCACGGATATGAGTCTCTCCCAGCGTTCGGACCAGGAACTTGTTAACCTCGTTCGGCGCTTCTGGGAGATTGATAAGGTACCTGACGTGCTTCCGTTGACCCCTGCCGAGAGGGAGTGTGAGATGCTGTATCGCGCTGATGTCACCCGTGATTCCAATGGAAGATACACCGTTGGTTTGCCCTTGTCATCATCTCGGCTAGCCACCTCCGTCAACGTGGCGACTAGACAGTTTATCCGGTTAGAGCATCGCCTGGACCATAACCCTACTCTTCGTGTCGCATATCATGAGTTTATGCGGGATTATCTCGAGAGCGGTCATATGGACTTGGTTCCTGAATCTTCTGATTGTCCGCGATACGAGCCATATTATATCCCTCATCATCCCGTACATCGTCCGGATGATCCTCCCACTAAAATTCGCGTGGTCTTCAACGCCTCCTGTGCGACTTCTAATGGCAAATCCCTCAATGATCTGCTGCTTACCGGCCCGAAGCTGCAAGCGGACATTTCCACCCTCCTGCTTCGCTTCCGTCTATATCGCTTTGTCTTCACTGCCGATATTAGACAGATGTATCGACAGATCCTGATACTCCCTGAGCAAAGGGATTATCAACGTATAGTCTGGCGTTTCACCAAACAGGAACCTCTCCAATATTATCGTCTGAATACCGTCACCTATGGAGTTTCTTCTGCTCCCTACTTGGCCCTTAGGACCCTTCAGCAGCTGGCTGCGGATGAGGGATCCAAGTTTCCTGCTGCCAGGCAGGTTTTGCTGGATGAAATTTACGTCGATGACATCTTGACCGGCTGTTCATCCGAAGCTGAAGCTCTTGAGTTACGACAGCAGGTTCAGGATCTGCTCATGGCGGGCGGCTTTGAGCTACGCAAATGGGCTACTAATCACCTTCCTCTATTAGACGGTATTCCAGCTGATCATCGTAGAGAATCCTCCTCTACTGATCCCCTTTTTCTCGACCGTGAACCAGGTCTCAAGCTTCTGGGACTCGGGTGGAATCCTGCATCTGATCACTTTTTCTATTCCGTTCGCACGACTTCCACGGTGATCACTAAGCGGAATGTGTTGAGTCAGATGGCTAGAATCTTCGACCCTTTGGGATGGTTAACTCCTGTTACCTTCTATGCCAAAATCTTCTTCCGTCAGCTCTGCCTACTCCATCTGGACTGGGACCAATCTCTGTCGAATGAGGTTCAGACCTCATGGCTGCGATTTCAATCCCAACTACCCAGTTTGGCAGAGCTCTACATACCACGATTCATCCCTGACGTTTCTTCCTCTACGCATCGGTTGGTTGGCTTCTGTGATGCCTCTGAATCAGGCTACGCTGCCGTAGTTTATCTTCGCACTTTGGCATCGTCTTCACTACCAGGTGTCTCTCCTAGCGGCAAAATCCAAAATTGCTCCTTGCAAGGCTATGACCCTGCCTCGCTTGGAACTATGCGGTGCCCATCTTCTCGCAAAACTCATGCATCACCTGTCCACTCGCGCGTTGCCGCATCTCGGTGCTCAGTGCAATGCCTTCTGTGATTCTTCTGTGGCCTTGTCGTGGATCCGTGGTGAGAGTCACCGGTGGAAGACATTTGTGGGAAATCGGGTCGCTGAAATACAGGATCTCATTCCCTCGGATTGCTGGAGACATGTGGTGTCTGAGGACAACCCAGCAGATTGTGCTTCTCGAGGGTTGATGCCTGCAGACATTCATCATCATCCATTGTGGTGGCGCGGTCCTCACTGGTTGTCTCTCGACTCATCTTTGTGGCCCTTTTCTTCTGTTGACTCATCTCAAACTGATCAAGTGGACGAAGAAGCCAAGCCGATCTCCGCTCTGCTGTTGGCGGCCATCCCCAACGAGCTCACCATGATTGACCGTTTTTCCTCGTATCTTCGACTCAAGCGAGTCACCGCCTTTTGCCGACGATTCATACTAAATGCTCGCGGTCCCTCTTTCCCTCGATCCGGTTTTCTTTCCTCTGTTGAGCTCCAGGAGGCGGAATCTTGTTTGATACGTCTGATCCAATCTATTCATTTCGCCGACGAGCTGGCTGAGCTTCGGAAACCCTCTTCTCGTCACCGGCTCATCATGAAACTCCACCTTTTCTGTGACGAGCATGGACTCATTCGTGTTGGAGGTCGTCTTTCAGCTTCCCTATTGCCGTACGGACATAAGCATCCTGTTCTATTGCCAAAGAATAATCATCTCACTCATCTGATCATCGATGATGCCCATTATCGTCTTCTGCACGCCGGTGCTTTGGCCACTCATTCGTACATTCGTCGACGGTTCTGGATTTTGGACGGACGTAATGTGGTACGCAATCGCCTACGCAGGTGCAACCGATGCTTCTCCTGCAAACCCCGTCCCTTGATACAGCCAATGGGCAATCTTCCACCCGAGCGGCTATCCTCTGCTATGGCTTTTCTTACCACTGGTGTCGACTACGCCGGCCCATTTTATGTGACGAGTGCACGACTACGCGGAGCCGTTAGCACGAAGGCATATCTGGTTGTCTTCATCTGCTTCACTACCAAAGCAGTTCACCTGGAATTGGCATCTGAACTGTCCACTCCAGCGTTCATCGCTGCTTATCGTCGCTTCGTCGCACGCCGAGGCAATCCTTCTGTCATCTTTTCCGATAACGGAACCAACTTCGTTGGTGCTCATAATTACCTTAGGGACCTTGGCCGCTTATTGTCTGCTCCACAACATCAGCAAAGTCTTTGTGATGCCGCCTCGTCTTCCGGAACTGACTGGCGATTCATACCCCCTTCCAGTCCTCACTTTGGTGGCCTGTGGGAGTCCGCTGTAAAGTCTGCTAAGCATCATCTCACTCGTGTTATCGGCGAGCAAAAACTCACTTACGAGGAGTTTCTTACCGTCTGCACTCAGGTTGAAGCAATCCTTAACTCTCGTCATCTGTATCTCCCATCATCTGACCCTTCTGATTTTGAAGCCCTCACACCGGGTCATTTCCTGATCTTTCGCCCCCTCACCGCTCCTCCGGACAATGACGTCAGCTCCGTGTCTGTAAATCGTTTATCTCGCTGGCAGCTAGTTCAGCGATTTCAGCAGGACTTCTGGAAGCGTTGGCGCCAAGAATACTTGCATACCTTGCAACAACGTCACAAGTGGTTGCAGCCATCTACCCCTATTCTTCCAGGCACTGTTGTCATCATTCGAGATGACAATCTTCCTCCTCTGAAGTGGAGTATCGGCCGTATATCATCTGTTTTTCCCGGAGCTGACTCCACAACTCGTGTGGCTGACGTTGCTACGTCCTCTGGGACAATCCGACGACCAGTCGTCAAACTGTGTCCTCTCCCATGTCAGTAGATGGCCCTTTCGTCTGTTCACTCCTTTCGATTGATCTCACTGAAGGGATTCTTCAGGGCGGGCGGCATGGTAAGTCGTGAAAGTTGGGCTGCATATCGTTCCGTTTCGAACATTCGATCCAACAGCTGCCTCCTTCAACGGTTAGGAGGCAAAAAACCGAAAACCAAAATTATCATCATCTGTTTAACATTTTTCGTACGTAAACGTGCCACCAAAAAGGAGTGTTTTAAAAGGGCGTTCATACATATCATCCTCTGTTCTTTCCTCTCCCTATCCTGGTTAGAACCCTTCTGGCACCTGATTGGTGGTAAATCAACGTAGACTTCTCGTCAGCCCTCTGAGGTAAGTGCACTCCACTTAATCGTCTGCTCAATATCTTCCTCAATTATCTTCTGAAATTAATCGTCAACCTTTGGCGATTAATTACCACCCACTACACGTTTATAACGTCCTGTGACGTAGGTCACTATCCCGCTTCTGATATTGTTAATCGCTAATTATTTATTTAAAGAGAATTCACCATAATACATTTCACCCGTCTCATATATCGTAACGCCTTGCGATCCTCCACAAGACTGCCGCCTCTCCCTTCTACCGCGGTTGAGGGAACCGCCGTTCCTCCCTCCTACCACCGTCACCGGGTCGCTGTCGTCCACGCACCGTCGACATAGACGTGCGTAACAATTGTTTCTTTGCCAGGACACTAATCTTAAGTCCCACTTATCGTATACGGATTTAAACACAGACAAGTGTAAAGATTGTAAAATATGACTCGTGTGTGGAGGCAATTTGAGGATGGTAATACCATTAGCACGAACTAATCCAATAAGAAAAACATTAATGTGCGTAATATGACCATCACATATTATAAAAGCAGGTCTGTTCGGTCCTATAGCAGGAAGTAAGGTTTTCTCAAAATAATTTTAAAATATACCTGTTCGCATCCAGCCGTTGGGAGTAGCTGCGTAAGCATTTCCTGGAAAGCATTTCCCTTCATCTGGCAGCCATGAATCCCACACATTCTTCACCTTAAATATTATAAGTGGATGGGCTTTAATCCCCGAAGCAGAAACGGCCGATAAATCTGTGGTATTATATCTACCCGGTCCAGAAGTAGTTCGCGAACTTGATTTTCCTTTCGCTCCAACAACTTTCGTCTTTTGGGGATCGTGCGACAAGGACGTTTCATCGTGCTTCCATAAAAGGTCTGGCTTGTGTCTTTTTTTTAAATATAAAAACCATTTGTCCCCGTAATATTATTTTTGAATGGCGTTTTTAGATTATTTCAAGTAACATATTCGCCAACTAATTAATCGCCAAAGGTTGACGATTAATTTCAGAGGAAGATATTGAGCAACCGATTAAGTGGAGTGCACTTACCTCAGGGGGCTGACGAGAAGTCTTCGTCGATTCACCACCAATCAGGTGCCAGAAGGGTTCTAATCTGTATAGGGAGAGGAAACAAGGAAACAAAGGATGATTGACCTTCCTCTGCCCCCGGTTCTGTGGTTATCACCCAGCCTATTGGATCTTGCCAGGCACTTCACTTGGAGTTGCTCAATCTCGAGGACTTATTGGAGTTAACAGAAGATACTACGCGTGCAACGATAGCTAATTCGCGACGATAACAGAAGATCAACAAAGAAAATAAGATTCTGTTGTATGAACGCCTTTTAAAACACACCTCTTGCTAGCACGTTTTCGTTCGAATGGTTTTAACACACGATGATAATTTTTGTTTTACCGGTTTTTTGCCTCGTAACCGTTGGAGGAGCCAGCTGTCGGGTGGAACGTTCGGAACCACAGGCAGCCCAACTTTCACGACTTACCACCAACAATATTAAATACTTGGCGAGAAACTCCGTAACCCCACTGTTCCATTGTTTTGAGACATTCAGCTAATCGAACCTCATTCATATGGAATAGCTTGCGCTCTTCCCTGAGTCTTGCTTTTCTGACCACGAACACCAGTAACATGATAAAACAATGTGGTTTTAGGAATTTTATATTGATTGTGTGCCGTGTGCCCGGTCAACAGATAAGGCATCCCTTTTAATTTCTTGAACAGTAGCTTCTAGGTCATCTCGAGAATATCTTGAAGCTCTTTGTGTTTTGCGGTGGTAGTTTCGAACTATTTTGATACCTAAAAAAAACATTCTCAATATGCCATCGTCAACAAGACAAGTTCACACTTGCCCCTTAAAGTGAGGTCACACTAATATGTTCTTCTAGAGGCAGGTGTGCCCTATGCTTTAAAACTATTACAACAATAAAAACGAAACATGCTTATATTGCATAATAAATCCCTATTACTATACTACATACCACTAAACAGAAATCCAGACTTACCCCAGAAATTAGGATGAAATCTTTTTTTGAAAAATCGCCTGCCAACTCAACTAGCCGCTAAAAAAACACAACCTTCTAAATCGACAGAAATATGGTGAGAGAAGCATTCCTACCACGTTCATAATAACGGACATACCTTATACAGTGCGCGCAATATTTTCCATAATATAGGCGATATGGTGAGTGCGAGAAAGAACACTCAGACATTGGGAAATAAACGACTTAAAAGGAAACGACAGATTCTCCCCTCCATGATTTCGCGACGAGCCCGTCTCGCATGTTAGCAGATTATTCGCTTTGAGTTTGATGTTTAGTAACTCTTAAGCGAAGGTAGGGTATGCATGCTTCACGCACATCGTTACTTACGTTAGTACGCCTCCATTGAAATAGAAATTACATCTAAAAATACCTTCTCCTTTTTTACGTACCTATCGAAATTAATAAAGAAAATTCTCAATAACATTACAAAATAAACAATTTTCTAGGTAATAGGTACATAATTAAAAAATATTTGAAAAACTATAACAAGTGCTCAAAAATATTGCCCCTTAGAGCAGAACAGTAAGTCAATCTGTCGTAAAAGTTTTGCCTTACATTGGATAGCATTTGAGGCGTAATCGTTAGGACAGAATCCAGAATTTTCACCCTCAATTACTCCAAATTATTAGCCCTATCCTCCTGAAATCCATAAATCTGAGACTTCATGTACCCCCATAGAAAATAATCATTTGGCGACAAATCAGGGCATCTAGCCGGCCAGGCAATGGCGCCATTGCGTCCTATAACTCGGTCGGGGAAAGTTTCCTCCAGGAATCTTCTCACCACGGCCGAGTTATGAGCCGGACAACCATCCTGTTGAAACCAAATACCATTAAAAGTCTATGGGAAGTACACGAATAGCCGGCACGATATGATCCTGCAGCAGAGTAAGATACCTCTGGCCATTCAAGTTTCCATCGAGGAAAAAAGGCCCAACAACATTGTCTCCAATTATACCACACCAAACGTTTAGTGTCCGAGTGTATTGGGTCCTAGCGTTGTAGGTTAGACGTGGATTGTTCCGAGCCCAATAACGTACAGCGGATGGATTATGCTTTAAGTCGATTCGGAAAATAAAATGTTTCTGACAATCGTCATCGACGTTAATTTTTTCCATTACTGTTTCACAAAATTCCATCCGTCGTATGGCATCGTCGGCAAAAAGCTCGTTAACCTTTTGGGCCCTATAGGGATAGTAGCCGTTTTTCTTTAATACTGATAATACGGTCCCTTGGGAAACATTACATTGTTGGGCCACTTTTCGAGAAGAAACCGTAGGCTTCCCCTCCACTGCCGCACAAATCATAACATCTCTGTCTTCCTTAACCCGTTTTTGGGTTTTTTATGGTTTCCAGGAGTAACTCATCCTTTCGTTTCAAAATTTTTAACGGCACATTGCACTACAAACACAGAAGGAACTGATCTGTCAGGGAAATTCGCGCTGAACAAATCTACAACTTTTTGCAGTGAATTACCCTGAAAGTACCACTTCACAAATAATACCTTCTCGCCTACCCTATACGGCATTATTTTGTAAGTTAGAAAAGCTCTTTAGGCCCGAATGCATAGTGAACCCTAAGGGGAGAAACTCACTTAAGGGTTCCCTTTAAGTGACATTTCCATTGCACAGTCGAAATCTTAAGGGGTCCCTTTATTAGCGCTTGCGCAGTAGGTTGCATTTGCTTTCTTAACTTAAGTGGCGATTTGACGTCCCTAAAGTGCGGGTTTCTAACCTCACTTGTGTGATGTGTTTTGGTGGGTGGTTATTTACTCGCGTACTTGCGACAATATTATACAATACATATACATAGTTGTGAACGTTTATACTACTGATAGTGATATGGAGGAGTTCGATTATTTATTCGAGGACGAAGAAGAGGAGCTGGCAGTCGAGAGACCGCAAAGATATATTCGGGATAGTACCAACCCAATCGAATTTTATTCTGAAACCGAATTTCGTAAACGGTACCGCTTCTCTAAAGAAGTAACTACAAATGTGTTGTTGCCGATTATTCAGGAAGAACTAGAGAAACCAACGAGAAGAGGGCTCCCCATGTCACCTATACTGCAATTACTTATTGCTTTAAGGTTTTACGCCAGCAATAGTTTCCAAGTAATTATGCATATTGTAAAATGCTGTGCTTATAATTATAAAATATACATTTTGCATTTTAGATGATACACGGGGATCTAAGATCGTTCCACCAAGCAACAGTCTGTAGAGTTGTGAGACGGGTTTCTACGGCATTAGCCAGGAAAGTGGGTACATTCATTAGATTTCCACGTCATGGAAATGAAAGGCGAGAAGTGGTTCAAAAATTTTATAATGTGGCCCATTTCCCAAAAGTTATAGGATGTATTGATTGTACACACATCCGAATCGCACATCCTGGGGGAAACAATGCCGAAGTTTTTCGAAATCGAAAAGGTTACATATCAATCAATGTACAGGTAAATGTTTGTTTTGCTATGTTGCATAAAATTTCAAATTTTCATAAGTTTCACACCACAATAGTGATTTATGCTGTATATGTTGTAAATGATGCGTATATTGCAAACATTCAAATTCGATTACAATATAACAAAATTTTTAGGTGGTTGCAGGACCTAATATGAAAATATTTGACATTGTTGCTCGTGATCCAGGCTCCACTCATGACAGTCGCATATTTATGAGAAGTGGAGTACACGCTCGTTTTGAACGGAATGAATTTCCGGGCCTGATATTAGGTGACAGTGGGTATGCTTCAAGTAGTACATTATTAACACCGTTTCTGGAACCTACAAATCCTCATGAAGAAAGGTACAACATTGCACATATACGCACTAGAAACATTGTGAAACGCTTGTTCGGCCTATGGAAAGGACGGTTTCCATGTCTGAGTGGCCCACTAAGGGCGAAGTTACAATCATCGTTGACAATTATATGTGCAGTTGCTGTTTTACACAATATTGCGCGGCAACGAGACAATGTTGTGTTAAACGATGAGCACAATGATGTAGAAGATGAAAACATACATTTAGCAAATGCTGCTCCTGGCGGAGCAATTTTTAAAAGAAATTTTGCTCTTGTGCATTTTTAATTTATAATATATATATATATATATATATATATATATATATATATATATATATATATATATATATGTGTACATAAGACACACTTAATACTACTCACTACACTACAATTATACTAAATATCGGGTGTTTTTTTAAATTTCACCTCATAGTAGGCTGTGGATAGTGTTTGTGAATGCGCCTTACTAAAAAATGTCAAAATTGACATAACCTCACTTTTTTAATAAAAATTGAAACTGTTCCAATCAGTTACTAGTGTCTTGAAAAAGACAGCTTGGCTCTATTAATTAGGTATAGGTGAATGAGCTCTCTTTTTCAAGACACTTAAGGGGTAACACCACTCTAGAGGCGAAAAAAAAGGCCTAATTTTGACAATTTCTTCTGGGATTATGGGAAAAGGAATAGTATTCATATTTAGATGGTTCATTTAACGCATATTGATGTGTAAAAGAAAATGTTTTTATTGTGATTTTTGTACAAAATGGCGGCGCTACCGCAGACCTGCGGAAAAAGGTTTTTTTGGAGGTGCTCCGCGGGCGCACCAATTCCTCGAAAACCGTGAGAGCTGGAACAAACAATCAAAAATTTTCTGAAGCTACATACCAATAGCTATCGAAGTACGTAGGATTTTTTTTTTATACCAATTTTTGTAGAAATTGTGCACTTCTGAAAAAAATTTATGAATTTTCGACTAAAAAAATAGTAGTAAATTGTTAATAAAACAAGTAATTTTCAAAATATCAAAAAACGGCTACGTACTTCGATGAAGAATATATTTTTGAAACTACTGTAAAAATTGCAAGTCGATCCATGCAATGGTGTTGGAGCTATGAGTGCGCCCAGTTTGAAAAAAACCGTTTCGAGAAAAACGCGTTTAAAGTTTTCGGAGCATTTAAATCTTTGAAATTTTTGTATACCTCTAATCTGCGATGCCTGCACCGTACATTTGGCCATCTCTATTCATCTCTGACTCCTCCTCCTCCTCCCTGGCTGATTTTAAGGACATCCGGGCCTCTCTGGCATCGTCTGTTAGGGATCTCTCGGAAAACTGAATGCGACGCGCGTCCGCTTCCACGCAGAAGTTGTAGCAGTTCGGTCCGATTGTCAAACCCAAATGTTGCATCAGCTTCATGACACTTGAAAGGCCATCATTGTAGATACCTGCAGCAATATATACTGCGGTATCGAGCACGTGTTTGCCACTGGAGAAAGACTTTGGAGCCATAGACCAGACAGTCGCATTGAAACTTTCGTTGCTATTTTGTGTAAAGCCGCCTAAGCAACGCGTAAGTAGATCGTCACTGCTTAACTCTTTATAAATTGGCAAAATCGCTTTATAAACCTCTTCAGAGAGAGGTGGTTTATGTACAAAATCTTCTCCAGTAGCTTGAGCCTTTTGCCAAGAGCACCATGAAGTTTCTCCACGCGGGCATCTTTCGTGTCTTGGTTGATTGTCAGTAGACAATTTGTGGTCCAGCGTTGCGTAGATTTCATTGCGCATTTTCTCTACAGAATCATGATTTCTACGAATTGCTAAACCATAATAAATTGCCAACTCGTCAATGAGCTTTCCAGTAAGCTTGCCTTTTCCTCCAATTCCTTTTATTTGTTTTTTTAAATTACGGAGACGAGAACCCATCCGCTTCTGCACATGATCGATACATTCTTTTTTTTTCACAGTGAACTTTTCATAGGGCTCAGAATCTATGATTCCTTTGAAGGTTTTTGAATCACCGTCGCCCACGTAATTAGCGTATTTCAAGTTGTTTAAAGATTCTGAGCGCTGGAACATTTCGATGACGGCGTCCACTTCCATCTTTCCTGCGGAGCCGACGTGATTCGCTTGGCATTCATCTTTATGAGTTTGGCTCCACTCCTCGTACTCGATGGTGTCAGTTTTGGTTTTCCAAAATTCGCAAGCTTTGCAATATTTAGATTTCACCAAGACATCGACTACTTTGCCAGTATACCAGCCGATCAGTGAAACAAACCCGTAAAGAGATGAAAAACCACGCTTCCTCCACGAACCATCACCCGATACAGTAATGCCAGTTAAATCGTCGGTTTTTTCTTGTTCTTTTGTAGCTGCAGTTTTCATACTGAACTTACATACAGCTTCTGCTTCAATGGCAATTTTTTTAACGACTGTATCGTAAAACGATTGAAAAATTGGCCGCGGGAGATCCATGAAGGCGCAAAACTTTATAATGCCATTCAATCCTATTCCTAGTAATCGCATGGCAAGAACAATTCTGCGATTAATATCATATCCTTTCTCAATAAATGGACAACTAGGAATAGTAATCTGTTCACAGTTTTTACATGAAATCACAATTTTGAAACCCAAACCTCGTTTTCCAGTTTCGGTGAACGTTACATCGGATTTACATTTTTTACATACAAGAGCTTGCGATATCGCGGAGAACACTGCTATAAAATTTAGAATTCGGTAACCGAAACTTTCATTTACTTCAAAATCATCGAAGTTTACATCTGATAATTTTTTAGCCGATGTACTAACGTTTTCCAGGCTTGGCTCCTCCAGCTTGTGACGGTTTTTCGGCCGTCGGTTTGATATTCTCGGTCTTTTTGCACTACTCCTTCCTCCTTGGCCGGTTTTTTTGTCACAATACACGACTTTTCTCGAACTCATATTGTTTATTCGAAAACTTTTACAATAACAAAACACGTTATTAATATTTTAACGAAAGTGTACGGAAAAAAAGTAAAAAGTCTGCACGACGTCGCTTGGCGTACTAGCTCACCCACACACATACACAATACACACACACTCTTCAATTCCGTGTTAGTACACCCAG
Organism: Cryptocephalus moraei; assembly: GCA_946251905.1. Classification (NCBI taxonomy): domain Eukaryota; kingdom Metazoa; phylum Arthropoda; class Insecta; order Coleoptera; family Chrysomelidae; genus Cryptocephalus; species Cryptocephalus moraei. Next base: position 9,859,332 of record OX276459.1, read on the forward strand.
GTGGACTTCTGAGAAACCACAATGACCATAAACAATAAAATTTTACAGGTATGAATACTACATAGACGATAAACCAGAGCGCGCCGCGGTGGCTGATTCAGCCGCTACGGCGCGCTCCGAGGCGCTGCGGCAAATTCAAGAATTGGACCTCTAACAAATTTTATTTCTGTATAAAACCAATTGGATATGTATTTTAAGGGTTTAAAGTATAGTTCAAGCAAAAAAAAAAAATCGGTTTTTTGAAAATTCTAGAGTGGTGTTACCCCTTAACTGATTAGAGCAGTTTCAATTTTTATTAAAAAAATGTGGTTGTCAATTTTGACATTTTTTAGTAATGCGCATTCACAAACACTATCCATTGCCTACTATGAGGTGAAATTTAAAAAAAACACCCGATATATACCACTAACACTAACATGAAACAAATAAGGTTAATCAAAATAAAAAATAGTACTACATACACTATATACATAATCAATATTTTTGTTTGTCCAATTCTGCCTGGAGGCGTAAGGCCGACAACTTCTGTTCGTTTTTCGCCGTCTCCATCCTCACAGCATGCAGTTTTCCCTTTGCTGCGCGATGCTCTCTTTGACATTGCAATTTCGCCATTTGAGAGCATCGGCACCTTTCCATCGCAGGTGTTGAAGCTTCCCGCTTCCTTTTTGGAGTACTGGTACCTAACAAATTAGTTTTTGTATATTGATAATTTTTATTTAAAATTTTACATATTTTTGGGAACTGCCGCTGCCTCCAGCAAATCACTATTAGATGTTGACGGCATAGACTTCAACAGGTCGTACTCGGCCTTCTCCTCAAGCTCCCCTAAAAATTACAAGTGTACACATGTTTTCACTGTACTATTTTCGACACCATACTTTCTAAAATAAATATATTCGTGGAATCAAATTGATTCTCCGATTCGATATCTATATTTGGGATTGCTGCTGCGGCGAACTCCAGTACTTCGTCTTTCGTCTGTGGAAGGGCCGGTCCACCACCAGTTTTTAATTGGTATGCCCTTCTTTTGGTGTTTTCTTGACGTTTCCTATAACCACAATTGTTTTATGAATTAAAGTGTTTGCAATAATTATGGTTCACTTACTTCTGTTTTATGTTTTCCCAACACTTTCTTAACTGCTTCGTCGTCCGCTGCGTGCAGCCTTGGCTACAAAACATAACCCTCACTTTCTCCCATGTATCATTTTTTTCCCGAATGCTTACGCCGTCGGTTTTTTTGTTCTCTAGAACATTTTTGTGGTCGGCGATTATCTGCACGAGCAGCAACTTCTCACCTTCCGTGAAATGTGGTTGTCTCTCCATTTTTCTTTTACTGAAATACGCGTGCCCAAGTCAAACGGTCGAAGCGGATAAACTATGCGGATAAACAGGATAAAGATTAACCACGCTTGTGATTAACCTCTATCTATGACCTCTATTATATAGCACGAAACACTCATAACAAGACAAACCAAACTTCTGCAGGACCATGGGCCATGAAACACACATTTCTCCATAGAGAAATAAATATTACTTATTTCTCTATGCATTTCTCTACTTTGCCGACAGCGTTGCCACAATTATCCTTATCTTCATAAAGGGTTCCTTAAATGACGACTGTGCAATGCCTCTAGTATCTTAACATTAAGGTGTTCTCTATAAAGGCGCTCTTACCACTTAAGGGGTCCTTTATTTAAGGGACGACTGGGGCGCCGACGAGTTCCTCCCGGCGATCAGAAATTTGGTGACCCGAAGGCAGGTACCTACAAACCAGGGATTAAAGGGACGTCGACGAGTTCCTCCCGCGGTCAGTTCGAAAGTAGGTAAATCTTAGAGGACCGACGAGTTCCTCCCCGACGAATGACCATAATAATTTTAATTTGTCACAGTTGTTAGAGGGTAAACTTGATAATCATTTTAGCAGTTTATTTGATAAAAAATAAAATAATGGAATATTCACTACTTTTATGTTTACATATGAAAAACATTATATAGATACAATAATTGAAAAGAATATACATGCTACATAATATATAACAAAATATATAAATTGTCACGACAAAAAACAAATATACATACTTATATACTTAACTAAACAATCTTAAATTAACTTAGGCGGGCAAATTGTGGTGACAAATAGCTTTTATATAGTTGAGGCGACTCAAAGAATGGTTGCTATATTTTTCAATTAGCCCCTCTAAAAATTCCTGACGTTTTTTTACATGTGGCCTTAATTTTTTTTTGTAGCAATTAGCAGACTGCATTTTGCTATACGTAAATGTTTGAAACGTTAATAATACATTTACAAAAATAAATATCGATGGGTGACTCATATAGTTGCTATTTTTAAAGTGGCTGTGAAAACTTTCACAGGCATTAGTTGTGCGCGACATCGATGCGGAAAGTGAAGCCCAAATTTCAGGATGAAACATACAATTATCCTCTATATAGAAATTAACCAAATAATCGGCAAACTGTGTCAAATTTGAATCGTTTGGCATTATTTCCATTAATTCAACAAAAGAATCGCCAATTTCGTTTGGTGGTAAATATGGCAACGCAAATACATATTTCAGCCATTTTCCAATCTCAGATTGACAATTATTGAAATCCTGACTTAAATTTAATTTTTGAATCTTTCGAAACCATGCTTGCTTTAAATGAAATAGACATCCATGAACTTTGGTCTTAGGAAAATATTGCTCTATTGCAATATGTACAGATTTTTCAAAATCGACAATAATGAATTTCGGGGAAAGAACTAAATTAAGTCCTAAGCACTTTTCAATCAAACATTTAAACATATTACCATAGGTATGAACTTGTTTATTCGGTAATAAGGTGAATACCAAAGGTACATATTGCCCATTTTTATACCCATGTATTGAAAACAACTGATAAAAATGTTTTGGACAGTATTGAAAAGTGCAGTCCATGTATACGGTATCAACAGAACATAAAAAGCTTAAATTAGAATAACAAGAAAATATAACTATATTTGTGTTTACATCGTTAATTAATAAAAAATGATCACCTTGAATAGTTTTAATTGGAATAGAGTTTAACGCGTCGTGGGTTTCAGGTAAACTATTAGGCAAGGGAGGTAATGTGGAACGTCTTGCAGCATACATATTCCTTTTTATATTGTTAATACTTTGAATATTTAAAGTTATACCTTGAGTATCAGTCGTTTGTAATTCTTGGTGTATCAGTTTAGCAGGTTTTTCACATATGTCCGCTTTCGCCTTTCTCTTTACCCCGTTGTTAACACGTTGATGAACGAGGGAAGTTGGATCAGTGAAGTCATGGTTGTGCGACAAATCTGTGCTCACGATTTCATCTTCACCTTTAAAATAAAGTTTGCAATGAGAAGCAGTATGAAAAGAATAATGTAAAATAAGAAATTGGAAATTAGAGAAGAAAATTTTCTTTAAAAGAAAACAATGTTGTAAATTTTTTACATTACTGGAAAATATTTACTTACCATCTGTATATATTTTTGCCGTACACTTTTGTTTCACACAGCGCCATCGTATTTGTCCATTGATCAGGGTTCTCGCTTTACAAAACTTTTCTCCGTTCACTACTTGCAGTAATTTCCCTTTTTCACTATACATCTTCGAGACTTCCATCATGAACACCGAAAAAGAAATGAGCTCTGTATTCTTAAATTAGCTGCCTTTAAAACCCTTATTCCCTTCATTTTACTAAAAACCTTTCTTTCAATATAAATATAATAGCGTTTGGGTAAGCCCATCATAATCAGGATATTTTCTCGGTATTTCAATACATATTACTTTGCAATCATATTTAGTGCACGTTAGTAACCATAATACTCAGATCATTTTGGACATAAGTGCTCACTAATACAAAGTGTTAGTAGAAATTAGGGAATTCCGTTCATTTCTTACAATTGGCTTTTAGAATTTAGAGTATTTATCTCTTTAATCCCTGGTTTGTAGCTACCTGCCTTAGGGTCACCGAATTTCTGACCGCCGGGAGGAACTCGTCGGTCGTCCGGGAGGAATTCGTCGGTCCTCTAAAAGGTTTTCCTACTTTCGAACTGACCGCGGGAGGAACTCGTCGGCGCCCGACGACTGTGCATTCGGCCCTAAGTCTTTAGAGTGTCAATAAAGGTACGGTAATGAAGTAAGATTACCCTACGGCCTGCGGCGACGTGCGACGTACCATCGTCCAAAATAGAATAGTGGGGAGTACGATTACGACAGAGAGGATGCGACAGAGAAGGTATAAGCGAGACGCGATATCTGGTGTGTTGTCTCTTTCTCGGTCTCCACGTCTGAGTGTTCTTTCTCGCACTCACCATATCGCCTATATTATGGAAAATATTGCGCGTACTGTATATAAGATTCTGCCCAGGAGACGTCGTTAAGGGTGCTTAGTGGGCGGCGGAGATGAATAAAAAGTTCACACTTACCCCAAAATGACACTTTTCCGTGTTTACCTTACATGCGAAACGCAATTTTACCAAATTTGTTTGTAAGAATCTCATCCTTAAGGACAGTTTTTATGTTCTCAAAAACAGTGTTGGTAATAGTAGGACTGTGGTTTGTTTTCAGCAAGCGATCCTTGACGTTAGCCCAAATTAATTCTATGGGATTAAAAATACAGTAGAAGGGAGGTAGCCGAAGAACACAATGACCTTCATCCTGTGCAACCTTATCAACAGCATACTGCTTTTTGAAAGTACCCGATTTAACAATTTCAAAAAGCTGTTTTTTGTTACGAATGTTTGAAGCTATAGGAATATTTTTGCTGTGAGAAGTTCTATGATTAGTGATTTCCTGGAACTACTATTAGGAATTTTATTAACTTGACGAGAACGATATGAAGCGTTGTCAAGACCTATAACTGTATTATTAGGAATATTGGGCAGAAGTTGATCTTTAAACCACTTTTCAAACAATTCGGCATCCGTATCCTCATGATAGTCGGCGAAACTCTCATTAATATTCTTGGCGGAAAGAAGTAAAGCATCAGGCACAAAACCGTTTTCGTTTTCTGCATGTAAAATTACAAATTACAACTGGGTGTATTTAATTTACAATTGTTGCTGTCATCAACCCAACCACGTTGAATTACTTCATGGGTGTCGAACCATGTTTCGTCAAATATACAATGTTGCTCCCTGATTCCCTAAATGACATAATTTGTCTCAAATAATCCTGACGCAAAGCAACAATACGAGGGGGTGCCGAAGGGGTGTATACTAGTTCGCTCCTGCGGTCAAATTATAATCCGGGGTTGAAAAAGGGTACAGGTAAGTTCGCTCCCGGTAGAGGATTAGGATAAATAGGCTATTTTTGCGTGGAAATGAGGTATTTTTAGGAAAATTTAAAACTATAATGGTATTCCTAATTCATAAAAACGCGCTTTTGTTTTGCATGAGGAACGTGCGATGTATTTGCGAGAGGGCAAGGATAAATCGCCCACTGAATAAAATTTATGTACCTAAACCTTGATTTCGTCTTAATATTAAATAAAGAAACCCACCACTTTCTACCTGCTACTCGAAACCGTGGGAGCGAATTAACATAGGGCATCGGGAGCGAACTAGGTTGCAACTTCAGCAGGTGTTTAACCGCGGGAGCGAACTAGTGTGCGCCGATACGAGGTGACTCCATGATGATCATTCCAGAATAAAATTTTTTGTTTAAATCTGCAACTTAACAGAATTGACCTTAAAGTGTCTAAAGATTTATATTTATATTCCTCAATAGACCAATTTTTGAAAAATTTATAGTATAGTGGTCACCTCGTTTCTAGCATAAAAATCGTAAACGGCTCTGCGTATAACGTCTTTAGCAGCGTCATCTAATGCTTTGAACTTCTTTTGTTTACCTAATCTATTTTGATGATGATGTACGATTCCTCGCTGAATTGTTTTATAAATTGAAGAATATGGAATTAATGACAAGTCTGAAATTTCTAAAATTAAGCCGCAAACTGATTGTTCGGAGAGTCTTTCTTGGAGGCGCTTAAAAATATTTAAAATTACGGTTTGTAATTGATGTAGATCTTTATTTGCAAACTCCCAAGAAGGAGAAGAGGAAGAGCAAGAAGGCTGAGAAGTCACGTTTTCCACATCAACTCGCACTGCTGTACCTCTGTCTCGGTGGTCTCGACGGCGCCAACACTGATCACTATCTGAAAGGAAAGGTGTTTTGTGATCCAGGGTCGGCTGCAACTAGCACCAAGCCGATTAGAGAGGTAAGAGATTAAGATTAAACGATAAGAAGGGATCGACCGGCCGGTCGGGTTCGGATCGGTTCCTTTACCTGTTTGTATCAAAAATTTAAAGAATTAGTTTACTGTAATAATGTACAAATATTTCATTATGATTTATATGAAAATATTTTTACTGAAATCGTCGTTTTTTCCCCTACATTTTAATGTCAAACTTGAAGTATTTCAGCGCCTGGATTAATAATGTCTAAATTAATAATAATGCTAAAATTTATTGCTTTTGAAATACCTCGAGTTTGGTATCAAAATATATGGGAAAACACGACGATTTCAGTAAAAATATTTTCATTTAAATCACAATTAAATATTTGTACATTATTACAGTAAACTTATTCTTTAAAAGTTTCGTACAAACAGGTAAACAAATTGGTGGCCGGTCGGTACCTTCTTATCGTTTAATCCCTGTAGTTTTCTAATCGGACTGGTGCTAGTCGACCACCCCTGTGATCCAGTCGTCCAAGCAATTATGAATCCACTACAGCAGTAGCGGGTTTATCGGTACGCTTAGTACGCTGAAGCGCTCCGGACGGTATATTTCCCTCTTGTAGGAAGAGTTGGTTTGTAAAAATAAAAAAAAAAATTAAAATTACTAAAATAATCGAATAACTCGAGTCACTACTGTTCTTTTTAGTTAGAGACAACGTTGCTTCTGAATTGTGTTGCATGCATTATGCAAAGAAGCAACGTCTTGCCCTTGCCGTTCATCTGTTATATTCGTCCTGAGCTGACGTTTGCCATCGTGAGACTAAAGCGGTAAAAGTGACTAAAGTACTAAAAGCGGCTTTTGACACTGTAAGTTGCTGTTTTTGTATACGTTATACGTTTGAAGCGAGACTTATTTAACTCTAACAGTCTGTCACTCTTGCCAACTAGTTTCATAATACAGGGTGATCAAGAATGACTGTTTGAGTTGGCAATCCTACCTGGAGGATTTTTTTGCCTAAGGGTTTGCAATGCTACAACCAGACAAGGCGTATCAACTTTAAATAGGTTGCCTCAAGCGATCCTGACCTACCACAACGCCATCTACGTCACACGGTGACCGGCGATGCAAAAAATACTTTGAAAAACTCAAAACTGTTGTCAATTACAAACGAAAACGCCAGCCAAACGCCGAATTGTCAGAGTAATACAGAGCATAGATGAAACCAGAGTTAGATTAAACACAGGTAATAAAACTCAGACCTGTGTCGCCAGTCTACGTCACGAACTCCGCCTCCCCTGCGCGACCCCCTCGCCAGAAGCTGTTCAATGAGGTAACTTTTTTAAAGTTGATAGGCCTTGACAACCAGATATGTTTATTTCATTTATTTGACAAAACAATCAGCGTTATGTAAGTGGCTGGATCGCCATAGCAGCGAAGGCCAAATAAAAGGAGAAGAAGAACAATCAGCGATAAGATTGTAGGTTATGTGAATAAAAATTAACACTTAAAAATGAAACTCGAAATACAGAACAAAGGTTTAATTAAACCGGCTAAAGGTAATGCTCAACATGCCCCCCATTTTGGTCCAGACATAAATTAACTCTTCTTTTTAGGCTCTCGAAGATATTCACCAGCATATTGGGGGTAATGTTTGCCACTTCCTGAACTATTGCCTATTGCAGCTCTTTTCAGTATGCAATACGTTCCTAAAGACATTGTCCTTCAAGAGTCCAAATAACGAAAAATCTAATGGAGTGAGATCTGGTGACCTGCTTCACCAAATGCACCGACTAATACCGTACTCTGTCGCCAAAATTCTCTCTTAAATATCCCATAGTAGCACGAGCCGTATGTGCCCTTGCAGAGTATTGTTAGAAATATCCAATTTGACGCTCTTCGTCTGTTAATTGTTTTATAAAAGGCCTCAAAAGGTGTTAGATATATCTCTCCGAATTGACGGTAAAATTAAAAAATATTGGCCCATACACCCGCGTACTTGACACTGCCATCCAAACACAAACTTTAACCGGGTGTAAATGTGTCTCTCTGATAGCGTAAGGATTTTCACCTGACCAAATTCTGTAATTTGGTTATTCACATAGCCGTTGAGATGAAACCAGGCTTCGTCGGAATAGAAGGTATTGTCAAGGATATCATTATTATTTAATATGTCATTGAACCAAATGCAAAATAAAACTCTCTGCGGGTGATCAGGAGGGGTTAATGACTGGACGATGGAAATTTTGTAAGGGTGGTACTTTAATTTCTTTTTAAGAACAGTGGAGCAACTTCCATATGTTAAGCCTGTAAAACCGTGAACTAGAACAACATGGAAAAGTGTAAGTCTTATGGATAAGAATGAAAATTGGTTGAATAGGAGGCATAAGGACCCAACCTGTTTGAAGGGAGAGCTTTCTTAAGGATTTGCGAGGACTTGTTTGCATTCGAGTTCTGATATCCTCGACAACTTCCTCGTTTAGAGTAGGTCTACCAGTTGATTTTTGTTTGCTTACGCTCCCTGTGTTTAAATAACGTTCAACTACTCGCATGCAATGTTGCAGAAAGACAGCAAAAGTGACCAAAGTCTCCGGAAGCAACTCTTGAAATTGCTGGTATGTCGCTTCGAGGGAGTACTGCCAACCAGTAATTGGGTTATAAATCCCGCTTCTAAAGTACGCCATTCCAATGAAAATATCGTGTTGTAACGTGAAAACCATTTTAAATAAATAAATTTGAAAAGAATACCAGAAATTCGAATTTGAAATAGCAAATGGCATCTGTCAATGACGCTGTCAGTGTCACCAACCGGATGTTACTCCAGTCGTACCATTTAAAAATGAAATTCAGTATTGCCAACTCAAACAGTCATTCTTGATCACGTTGTATATGCGTGTTGTGTAATCGACCGGTCCTTTGGGAAAAAGATAAATCAATCAATCAATAAGATATCATTTTAATTTACTGAATTTAACTGAGACTAAGGACCGGTATTACTTGGGTGGGATTGGCTCAATTATTAGAAAAGACTCTGACTATGATGGTTCCAGAGAGAACGTGGGCTCAGGGCTTCTCAAATGCCTGCCTTAGTCGTTTCGAAATTAAACACGGAATTAAAATCAATACATCTATTGAAAAAAAGAAAATGTCAAAAACAACTCAACATACACAATTCGTGCGAACTCAAAATCCCCGCAATTAAGACCATAAAATAAATTGGAACTTGGTTCCCCCAGAATAAGATACAGAATATATCAATAAAATTATCTCCCAACGTAGGATATGAGACAAAACAAAATAATTATAACCCTTAAATAAGTTATACAACAAGGTAACAAAATTGTTCCCTTAGATAAGTTAGTAGTAACCTTAACGCTATACTAGACCAATTTGACCTTGAGTTTACCATGTGTGGATATGGCTGATGGCGTTGGTCCTCCGGAGCGACCACGAGCGGTGGGGTTCTTGTAATTATTTCACAAGAAGTTCTAATTAGTTTACAAGAAGTGCTAATTAGCATAACCTCAACCCGCAAACGTACACATCGGCGCCTTTTTGGTGGTAGCGACATCTGGTGGGGTTCTTGTAATTATTTCACAAGAAGCTCTAATTAGTTTACAAGAAGTGCTAATTAACATAACCTCAAAACTGCGAACGTACACATCGGTACCCTTTTGGTGGTAGTGACGTCACTGACTTTGACTTTGATCACGAGCACGGCTTTAATTAATATGCAAGAGTGAACGTATTGTATCGACTCGTGACATATGTATATGAACCTACCTGGTCATCGTTGAAGCTAAGCGTGTTTTAACGTTAAGGAGGTATGGATATTTAAAAAATGGAATTATTAATATGTACACATTTATTTAAATTTAATATTGTATTATAAAATTCGTTAGTCTTAGCTAAAACAAATTAATCATCTAAACGGTAAACGAAACAGATTTCGTTTAATACAGAGTATAACCTAACAATTGAAAATTTTTCAATATCGACATAAAATTCTTCCAGATTGTCCCACCAATATTGATCGTAGATGATAGTATCATTCTTCTTCACCAGTTGTCTTATATTATGATTACCACATATTAGTTGACTTTTAAAGGGAGCGATGGGATAATAATTTTTATGTGATCCGATGACATATCCACAAGGGTACTGTTTGAGCTCAGCATCATCGTTTTCCTGTTCTTGACAGATGACTTCGGCATAATTTGGAAGTGATTGTTCTGAATAAAATGCTGGATATTCATTTATAATTGTGCATCTCTATGTCGCTCTAATAAGAGAAATTTTCCACTCCCAACTGGATATTGTGTACTAATAAAGACATAATTTGATAACGCTGTCTTTCCAATGGTTATAGTTGTTAGTAAAAAAAGTAAAATCGTTAGGGAAAACATTTTTTAAAAATGATTAGTTTGAAGGTGAGAAGTGTCTTTTATATTAAATTTACCGTTGGGTGGGGATGCCTCACATCTTCTATCATCAGTGGTTACATGGGTGGGTGTTTATTTCCTTTTAAATCTTTCATAGATTTTTTATATTCACAGATGTAACATAACCTGTTTTGTATTTCAGTTTCTCCCTTACATTCTGGGCAAATATATGGTACCTTTATGGGCATCTTTCACCAAAATATTTATTATTTTGATAATATTCTCAAATATAAGTTTATTATTCTCTGAATTCGTCTACCTCGTGTATCGTTGCAAGAGCACGTATCAGGTCCTTCAATGTTAACGTCCTTCGACCAAGGGCAATCGACGTAGTGAAGACCGTAGCGGGAACGCACCACTTTATAATTACTGCTTAAGTATTCTTCAAATTCCTTTTTGTGTTCTTCTAATAAAATATTATTATATTTTTCCAAAAAACTTTTGAGTTCCATTTTTAGTTGTTGACTGTTTAAGTAAAACTGAAAAGAGATTTGATCGAACGAATTTATATATAAAATGGGTAGGTCGGAAGGGGAATTTGTATTTCTAACAAACATTCAGATTTAATTTTACATTTATTATTTTATACTCTAAAATATTTACACCAATACTTTAAATAATATGCATTCTCTAGACTACAATTTAAAGTGTTATTTTCATGCAACATACAATGGTACGATTTTAAAAAAATTTTCATTTCTTTCAAATTGGGACAGTTCTCATCGAGGTGGACGATTTCGTTTGCTATCAAGTTTTCCAACCATTCCTTCTTCTGTGAACCCTTGACGAAGACGATCGCGTTATCGGGTATCCAACTCCTAATGAACGCAGATATTTCCTCATATTCCAGGGTATCGTTTTCCCAGCTAGCCACATCCCAGGGCAGTCCGTGTATATTTTTAGTTAACCATTCGATCTGTTTCCTAAAGTTGTGGCTGCACAAGTCCAAACTAATAGGTATTTTAATAAACTTATGGACCCAATCTTCTCCATCGACATTCAGTATAGCGATTTCTTTACATAAAAAACTTATGTATCCATATTGAAATCCCTGAATATCGACGATGAAGCGTTGGGGGTCCGTAGTAATCATTTTTGTGGAGAGTGATTTAGGTGTTGACAGACTAAGTGAAGATGTGAAATTGAGGAGTTATACTTAAACGATATCTCTTTTATTTATCCAACTATTATACGTATCATCAAACCCTAACCATTTTACAAATATTTTATCCCCTTTTCGTTTGATGACCTTTTGAACTAAAAATACGTCAGGGTATTTGACTTTTTGTAACTGCTCGTTGTAGAAAGTGCCTAGAATATTTTTCTTTTTCTCGTCCGCAAGTAAATACGTAATGGGATTGGTTAGTTTTACTTTGCGTATTGTAAAAATTTCCGCTGACCAATTCGGTTGGTATTGTTTATCGAAAACTCCACGTACTTTCGAAATTCTAACATGATCTCCAATCTGAAACTTTCTCTGTTTTAAATTCACCATTTTGATGTGATTGTAGACGGTTTTTAGTAATCTTTTTTCATCGTTCACGCTCACATCGACGGGTTTCATTTTAATGGTACGATGAAAGTTATTATTGTATTTTTCCACCATTTTTGGTAACAAATCCAACCATTTATAGGAACCCTGTAAACTAAATTCTTTCCACATTAAATTTTTCAAAGTCCTGTTCACTCTTTCGACAATCGATGCCTTCTTCTCGCTGAACACATTGTAGTGATTGACCTTATATTTTTTCATTAATTTTTCAAAATGTGAATTGAAAAATTCTTTACCTGAATCAGTCTGCAAATTTATAGGAGTTTGTTGTTTCAGTATTTTTTCCATAGCTTTCATTACCTCCTCGCCGGATTTGTTTTTTAAAGGTAAAGCCCAAAGGTATTTCGAGAAGCAATTGATTACCACTAATATATGTTTGAAACCTTTATTTTCTCGAGCGTATTTTATCATATCGACGAGATCAGCTTGAAATAGGTCTTTGAAAGATTTAATGATTACTCTACGTCTCTTAAAATTAATTCTAGCCGGTTTATGGATTTCTTCCACCACCTGTCTTTTTGCATCAGTCATCTCTCGCTCTCTCTCCCTCTCACGCGACTATACGTGCTTCACGTAATTCCTCAATTATGGAATTTATCTCGTTGGTGTGACCCGTGTGACCTGCTGATTGTGATGCCAATAACAATCGTAATCTTTCTACTAACTCATTTGGATCGTCCCAAAATTGATAATCGACCTTTCCGATCTGACTTATCTCGTTAAATATACCTTTACCACTCACTACAGGTGCAATTATATTCTTATATTTCTTCAATTTACTTCCCTCGATTTGTTTATTGGATTGATAATAACGTCGAGCTGCGTTCGTAGTAACGACTATTTTTTGATAATTTTTTTTATCTTCTTCAGAGAAGTTGATTGGAGATTTTTTAAATAGTAGTTCATACAATCCTGGTGTCCCCCTATAACGTTTATTTTTAACGATGATATCAGAGTCGACGATGTTTACGATCGAATCACCTATTTTTAGTTTTTCATTTGAAGTATCCAATCTAATTCCATATTTACCATCATGTTCTCTATTACTACCATCCTCATATATTTCACGAATATATTTTCGAGGCAAGGGGTCATATTGTTCTAAATATTCTCTAAATGAGTCTTCTGTGACATTCTCGAGTTTTGGTGTAGTAGGAAGATCTTCTTCTTCCTCCTCGACACCACCAGATTTAAGGTTTTTTAAGATCGAATGTTTTACGTCACTAAGATCATCATCATCATCCTGATTTTCATATTCTAAAATTTGAGAGGACGGTGTGGAAAAATCTAGATCCAAATTTCTGGGAATTTTTGGAGTTTCACCATCATAGTAGTTGGTTTTTAAAAATTTGGTGAGTTTGGGAGATTCCGGTTTAACAAGTTTCATTTTCCCTTTAACATCACGGTCGTGCACTTCTCCACCTTCGTTCTTTGTTTTATTGTTGGAAGTTTGAAAAATATTTTCAATGTTTTTTAAATGTTTCGTTATGGGATTGAACATATTTTCATGCATATATTCTCCATGTTTTAATTGCTCCAATTTTCTTTTGACGATCCTCCTTTTTTGAATCAATCTCCTCTTCAGTTCCCTGGATTCCATCACGAACAGGAGTAGTGATCCGCTTGTGATCCGCTTTGAACTGCTTTTGAACCGTTTGAACCGTTTGAACAGCTTCCAATCTACCGCGCAACAGGTCTGTCATAATATGAAGAAGTATCGTTTTGAAATGAAAAGGTTGAGAGAAAGAAAAGGTTATATATATATATATATATATATATATATATATATATGATTTTAATTCTATTTGCGAATGAAACGATCGAATCCCTGTCGATACCTACCATTATTCAGTTCATTGTCTTTACAAATCGTCAGAAAACCGAAGGGTTGTCGCCAACAAAACCCGCACATATCTTTGAAATTTTCAAAACTCATATCCGTTCCCACATGGTCCATGTAGATGTGTTTCAGATTTAAATCATCTTGTTTAAATAAAATTAAACAATTAGCATTATCTCTTATCAAATGTTTAGGAATCTTAGCATAAGTCTGAGAGAGATAGAAGCTATCGATGTTGTTATGCCTTCCCATACAAAAGTAATCTCTAATGATTTGTTGGTTCACAGAACTAATGTCATCGAAAATAAACAATGAGTCACTTTTAGCTTTGGTAGGATCCATTATATTTTCACTCTCCCTGAACGGGTAATATCCTATACCTTTAATAGGTTTTAATAATTTTTCTAAATATGTATATTTTGGTTGAAATAATGATTTTGAATAAACGTAAACATTTTTGAATTTTAAACCATGTTCCTGTTCTATAAGGTTAATTATAACGTTGGTTTTTCCTGAATTGGAAGGTCCCACTATTATACACCGTATATTGGGAGGAAATAGCACGCCATGTTTTCTAAAACGACGCTCCAACCCCTCCTCTTCTAATATGTTGTTTTCGATGGGTAACGATACACTTTGTTTAACGATTTTCATATTTACGCTTGCGTTATGTTTCCCACAAAGGAGCTAAGATGAAACTGTTTAATTTTCTAATTTTCATGTTTTTTATTCATTTCTAAAGCAACCGTTTAAATAAGAACTTGAAATGAAATATTATACGAGCGAGGGGAACGGTCTATTAAATAGTGTCATTAATAAAATGCCTTTCGAGATGCATCTGCCATCTTACCGATTTTGTGGGCCTGGAACAAAACTAGAGAAAAGACTAGGGAGAGGTGATCGAGGTATCAACCCTTTAGATGAAGCTTGTCGTGAACATGACATTGCATACAATCAACAGAAAGATCTAAATCAAAGACATCTGGCTGATCAGGTTTTAGCTGGAAAAGCCATGGAACGTTTCCGATCGAAAGACGCTAGTTTCAGTGAGAAATTAGCTTCATTAGGAGTCGCTGGTGCAATGAAAGCTAAAGTTAAACTTGGAATGGGTGTAAACGGTGGTGAGAGTGAAAGGGTGATTAAAAATGGTGTTAAAATTTTAAGCAAAGTTAAATTATTAAACGAAAATATAGGTAAACATATTCAGGATTGTATGAATAGTTTCAAAACTCGTCAGTTTCCTGCAAGGAGATCTACCACGTTGAGCAATGAGATTGGAAGAAAAGCGGAAAATCATAAAAGAGTTAGAGGGCTACGACGTGGTAGGAAAAAAAAACAGAATGATCTTGACTTATCCGATGATGGTGATGAAATGGCTCCTTCACATAAGCAAAATACTAGTGAGAACACAAAATTGAGGGGTGAGATTGAAAGAAAATTAAGGAATCACAAAAGAGTTAGATAACTCAAGAAAATGGATTTAAGTGTCATAGAACGATCAAGAAAAAGAAAATTATTAGACGATGATGAGGATAAGCCATCTATTATGAGTAAAAGACGATTAGTAGAAGGGGATAAATTAGATTTAAATGAACCATTAAATATTTCTAATTCCAATAAAAGGAGATCGAACACAATCGATGATGTAGATGGTGAAGAAGAGGTAGCTGATGGGTCTCATAAGAAAATTAAGTTATAAAGTACATGTATCCCATGGTTTCTTATTAGTTTAATGAAAACATATTAAGAGTAAAGATGGTCTCACGTAAACGAAAAGAAATTAAAAATCGAGTTAGGAAACGGAGAACGGGGTCCAAAAATAAAATTAAATCATTATGTTTGACTAAAGCTATTGGTACAATTAAAAAGGAAATTTTACAAAAACAACCCAAAACGATAGGTAGTGCCATAAAGGTAGCTTTAAGAAAAGCGAAAAGTATTAGTAAGCAAATAAAACCTAATAATAATCGTATAATTAAGATTCCTAAAGTCGGTGGAATTCTCCCATTAATCCCAATATTCAGTGCCCTTGGTGCCTTAGGCGCTTTAGGTGGAGGCGCTGCTGGCATCGCTAAGGCCGTAAACTCTGCCAAGGCTGCACAGAAGGAATTGAATGAGACTCGACGTCATAATGAAAAGATGGAGGCGATAGCGATGGGTAAAGGAATGTACTTAAGACCATACAAAACAGGATTAGGATTATTTTTACATCCATACGATCGAACATGAAGCGTAGCAGTAGAGTAAACATTCCCGAAAAAAGACCGCTTACTAATTTGGACATCGAGAGGTTCGCAAAAATATTACGTGTCCCCAATTTTAGAGGAGTCTTCATGAGAAATAAACTTCCGAGAAGAATTCGTCGGTACGAGAGAGGTGTAGTTAATTTAGACGACAACCATGGACCGGGAAGCCATTGGACGGCCTACAGAAAGTTAGACAATAAAATAGTTTATTTTGATAGTTACGGAGATCTTCGTCCCCCCCTCGAACTATTAATTTATTTTAATTCTAACGGTCCATGCACCATACGATATAACAGAGATGTGTATCAAACGTACAATAGTGTAAATTGTGGAAAATTGTGTCTACTGTTTTTGATTAAATAAAGTTCATTGGGTAATATAACGCTTATTTGTGTGATAACCTTTCACCTGTTAACATGTGTTCATACATTTTCACGTTCTCGGCTAAAGAATCTCTATTAATAAGTAAGATTTATCCTCCGATAGTGTTCAACGATGATAAAACGTATGTAATAGGTCTAATAGACTTCATGACCTACAACGCAATTCCGAACGTAGATAAGAGTAATAATAAATTTTATATAGATAAGTATACATTAGAGATACCTGAAGGATCGTATGAAATTCCCGATATTGAACGATATATTTTAAAAGAAATCGAAGAGATTTCAGCTAGAGGTGAGAAACAAAACGTTTCGAAAGTGGTGATTGAAGAAAAAAATAATATTCACAGATATGGAACTTCTTCTTCTTCTTCATCGTCTCCTTCTTCTTCTACTCCTCTTCAAACAAAAGAAAGTAAAATCTATCTATTCACGAACGTCAATCGAAACACTCTCAGATATGAACTCAAGTGTAATAGAGTGATCCACTTCGATAAACCTAATTCTATAGCTCCATTGTTAGGGTTTAAACGAAGAAAATTATCCTCTAATGTTAAACATATATCTGATTACCCTATAAATATCTCTAAAGTGGATTGTGTATGTATCGAATGTAATTTGGTCACAAATTCATATTCGAACGATACCATGGTTCATCTTTTACATTTGTTCTACCCCGAAGTACCGAGCGGGTATAGAATAGTTGAAAAAGTCACCAACGCCATTTATCTACCAATCAATACGCGATACATCGATGAAATTGTGCTTAAAATAGTCGATCAAGATGGAAATTTGATTAATTTCAAAGGAGAGACCATCACGGTTAGATTGCACTTGAAAAACGTTTAGAAAATGGTGTTTCGTTACAATTTAGAGTTAAGTCGGATGTCCTCCGATATAAGAGACGTAGGAAACGGGAAGAAACACATTTCAAAAGGAAAACTCAAAGCGTTAACACCGGAAAATAAAGTGTTTCTTTCGAATCTCGGTTTTAAGGTATTATCGACTATTACAAAATAGGAAGAGGATTCACAACGATACTTTTTAGAACATTTTTATGTAGATTAAAAGTACGAATAGCCATCAGGGTGAAAAAGATATTTTTAAGGTGTTTGTGTTCATGTTTTACCACTAGTGACAATGAGTTTCAACGCCCTCAATATAGGTGAACACGTGTATAGTGACGATTCGATTACAGATTTGGAGTATCATAGCCACCCTCCGTACGCTAATTCAACTTTAAATAAATCGGATGAGATCAGAATTCCCATTCAGTACCAAGACATTTATACACTACCGAATCGAAGTTACCTGTACATCGAAGGAACTCTAACAGATGTGACTGATAAGAAGACTGACACGTTGGAGTTTATCAATAACGGTTTAACACATCTCTTCGATGAGATTCGTTATGAAATTGGTGGTATCGTCATCGATAGGGTGAGAAATCCTGGCATAACAACCACAATGAAAGGATATGTATCGTTTACACCAAATGAACGAGTACGATACCAAAGTGCTGGATGGGGAACAGGGACCGCAACATCTAATATTATCACAGATAATAAGGGAAATTTCAGCGCTTGCATCCCCCTTAAGATTCTCCTTGGCTTCTGTGAAGATTTTAAAAAAATACTTATCAATATTCGACAAGAGTTGGTGTTGATTCGCAGTTCGAGTGACCTCAACGCCATTCATTCCTCGAAAGAGGAAGAGAAGACGAGTAAAGTCGAAATGAAAAAAATATTTTGGAAAATGCCTCACGTAAAAGTATCGGATACAGAAAAATTACGTCTATTAAAATATTTGGATTCCGGTCGAGACTTGGAATTAGCATTTCGTTCTTGGGATTTTCAAGAACTTCCTGTCGTAGCTCAAGCCCAACGGCACACGTGGAACGTTAAAGCCACAAATCAACTCGAAAAACCACGTTACGTAATCGTAGGATTTCAAACGGGTCGAAAGAACGCTATAACTAGATATATGTCTCAGTTTGATCATTGTAAATTAACAAACATCAAATTATTTTTGAATTCACAAATGTATCCATATGACAATTTAAATTTAAACTTTGATAAATCACAATTTGTCATCGCATATGAAATGTATGCAGGATTCCAAGAGAGCTACTATTACAAAACCTTCACAGAACCGTATCTGAATCTTAAGGAATTCACAGAGAAAGCACCGCTATTCGTAATCGACTGCAGCCAACAAAACGAATCCCTAAAGTCGGGCTCTGTAGACATCAGATTGGAGTTCGAGACGACAGATAATGTAGCTGCCAATACTACAGCCTTTTGTATTATAATCCATGATAGAATGATGACATATAATCCACAAACAAATGTTGTAAAAATGTATTAAAATCAGTGTAAATCAAGATTTAAATGTTTGGTTTATTATATATATATATAATAATAAAACTTACTTTTCAAGTGTAATAACAATTACATACTAAAATAGAAATGTCCAATTGGCTTCCTCTCTTCGAGCGATCAGGCGATAGTAGGGATACCAGTCCCGAATGAGAGCATCCCGTCGAAACGATCGGTATAGCCCATCACCAGTCCGCTCTAGGAACAGGAAACTCATAGGTTGTTCACAACATAATTTTTGCAGCTCCGGAGACATATATTGAAGCCGTATACACTTGAGTTGGGCTCCGTTAAACTTAATTTTATCGTAGACTTGGTGTGGCAGTAATATTGAGAAATCGCACTCCCTACATAAGTAGCCAACATCGATAACAACTGTCGAACTGCTTACTTCATTTTCATCTTCTGATGAGTACGCTTCAACAGTTGAATCGCTGTTGGCTCCATCATCTTCCTCCTCCTCCTCCTCCTCCGCCCTCAAAATTCTTCTTAATATTTCTGCCATTCTCATTCGCTACACCTATTGAAAAATAAATATTTTAGTTTAAGATTGGGAAAGTATGAGTAGTATTCAACAGTACATCCCATTACATTTTCAATATTTTAACGCTAGCTATAGATATTTTAAAGAATACCTAAGAATCCACTTCCTCCCCTTCCTCCTCCTCTTCCTCTTCCTCGTCCTCCTCCTCCTCGTCCGGCACAGCCGCTTTCAATTTCTTTCTGGATTGTGATGTTAACCTATCCAACTCCTCTGCACCATCGTCATCACCAACATTAAAATAAAAATGTTTTAATGCCCCCTCGAAGATGGCCAGCTCCTCCTCATTCTCCAGTTTTGTTCTATAATACTTCACCGGCAGGTTCCCAAACTTTTTTGTGAGAGTTTCCTTTTTCGGGGAATAATGTAGTTGTATTAGAATTTTGTCCCCTCTAATTTTGATGTCTTTAACCCCATATCTAAAATTCAGATAAAGAAAGGGTGAGATGTAACAATGAAGAGAAAATTAGAATGGTGAGAATAAACATAATTAAACTTAAAGAATCCTAAATTAAAGCCTCTAATTTTAATGTCTTTAACCCCATATCAAAAATTCCGAGAAAGAAAGGGTGAGATGTAACAATGAAGAGAAAAATTAGAATGGTGAGAATAAACATAATTAAACTTAAAGAATGCAATAATATTATAACAAATAATTAACTTACATGAAAATCTCCTTAAGCACTATATATGCCGACTGGACAGGTAGTTTAACGGGGTCTTTCACCACAACGACGACGGTGCACGGTACATTTGCCATTTTGGTTGATTTGCTGTGATATATACTATCGAATTGTGTGATGTTGTATTTATATATAGATGCACACGATTAGGAATTAATTCACGGTATTGTTTTAAATGAAGTATGCATTTCTCGGCGCATTTCTATTTACTTTGACCTAACACCTTGTTTATGAATACTTAGCAGACACGCGAATCGATAATTTCAATACAATCGATTTGAATTAATTAATTAATAACATTGTGTTTAGTTCACGTAACATTTACATGCAACATAATAATGATTATGCATTGACCTAACCTTGTTTAGGAATATTTAGTACACGTGGAAATAGATGCTTTGTTTCATATATTTGTAAATTGTTTATGAAATAAATCATTCACGTCGTACGATTTGTCGCATCAAAATGAGTGCGTGTGCAGAACTTGTCGATATCAGTGAAAAGTTAGTGTCGAAGATTAGTCGTGTGGGTGAGTTGATTAAAAGTAGAGGTGAATATAGTAAATGGATTAAGTTCTTAAATAAAACTATTTTATTGTTAAAGAAATATATAAAGCGTAATGATTGTGTCAATAAAAAAGGATTTTCAAAATTGGAATCAAATTTGGGTTTATTGCAATATTTCAGGAGAAAATTTAAATGTTCTAGAACTCCTCGAAAAAGCCCCAATTTAATGTGGCAAGATTTGGATTCATGCTTTAACAGTCGCGTGAGAACTGGGGTAATCATTAATTTTCATATTAAAGATCCCGTAGAGTTTTTGAGAAAAGCCTTCAGATCTTTCTCTTGTAAGATTAAACAAGAACTTCAAAAATCACTATTGAAAGTTAATGTAAATTTTTTAGGTAATTTTATTAAACCTCAAACAGGTGAAATTGAAGTTAAACATTTTCAAACAAAAAACAGAGTTATAGATCGCACTACAAATTTAAAACTTTTTTACTCAGATCATGTACAAAACAATATTTTAACGAAACTTGAAGAATTCCAAGAGCGAGATTCAGGTTGGAGTCTTTATGAAATTTTACATTTAAAAGTGAATATAAATAATTATGTGCCAATAAATGTAGGTATTTCAACTTTTGTTGAAGTACCAAAATTTATTCAAAATAAAAAGGCAGTTCTTAACATTCAAAATAATGATCAATACTGTTTCCTGTGGAGTATTGTGGCAGCTCTTCGACCGTGCACACAGCATTCTACTCGAACTTCATCATATCCACATTTCAGCACCATTTTGAGATATGAGGGAATCAAGTTCCCCATCAAATTGAAAGACATATCAAAATTTGAAGTACTCAATAATATGTGTGTTAATGTTTTCGGTTTGGAAACGATTTCTAAAAAGAAAATGGAAATTGTTCCAATTCGGTTAAGTTCAATGAAATTTTTACAAACTGTCAATTTATTAATTCTCGAAAGTAATCAACATAGTAAAGATGATGATGATGATGATGATGATGATGATGATGATGTCTTAATGAATTTAGATGAACATGTGCGGCAATTTACACCGATATATCACTTTACGTTAATTAAAGATCTATCACGTTTGATACATTCACAGGTAAATGATGTTACTCATACAAAACTCTATTGTGAAAGGTGTTTAAATCATTTCTACTCTCGAGAGACATTAGCGAAACATAAATTTCAATGTTTCGAAATGAATAAAAATAAAATGGAATTACCTTCTGGAAGGAAAAAATATATTTGTTTCGATAGCTTCAAAAATAAATTCAAAGAGCCGTTTGTAATATATGCAGACCTAGAAAGCATTTTACAAAAATATTCAGATCATAATGGTGGCGGTGGTGGAAGCGTGAATAGGTTGCATAAACATATTCCATGTAGTATTGCATTTTATTTATTGTGCAGTTACGACCCTTCGCTCTCCATATTTGACATGTACACCGGTAAGGATTGTATTGAATGGTTTGTTAATCGTTTGTGTCAAATAGCCACAATGTTAAATAAGCTGTTCAACAATCCGGTTAAACTAAAACCTTTAACAGTACAACAAAAACTTGAGTTCGAATCATCCAAAATATGTCACATTTGTGAACAACCGTTTAAAGAGGGTGATATTAAAGTAAGAGACCATTCTCATCTGGATGGAAATTATAGGGGTAGTGCACACGCATCACCCTGTAACTTGAACCTACAAACTGAGCACTGCATTCCTGTGATCTTTCACAATTTATCAGGTTACGATTCTCATTTTATCATAAAAGCTTTGGCCACTAAAACACCTGGACAAATAGATTTGTTACCTGTAAACAAAGAAAAGTATATTTCCTTCACCAAACACATGTTAAATAAGTCAATACAATTTAGATTTCTCGACTCGTTTCGTTTTATGGCGAGCAGTTTAGACAAATTAAGTTCGTACCTCAATAATTGTGATAAAATTGTGACTAAAAGTTTTTGTAGGAATACAGATGAATTGGTACTGTTATCGCGTAAGGGTATATTCCCCTATGAGTACTTGGACAACTGGGATAAGTCAAACGAGAAGAAATTACCTCCCATCGAATGTTTTCATAGTACTTTGAAAAATTGTGGAGTTAAACAATCTGAATATGATCATGCTACACGAGTTTGGAATACATTTAAAATTCAAAATTTACGGGAATATATGGAATTGTATTTAAAAACTGATGTATTGCTTCTAGCAGACGTTTTTGAAAATTTTCGAAATATTTGTTTAAAGACATACAATTTGGAATGTTTAAAGTATTATACAGCTCCCGGTTTGGCTTATGCTAGTTGTCTAAAAATGTCACGAACCACTTTGGAGTTATTGGACGACATCGATCAGATTATGTTTATTGAGAAAGGTATCAGAGGTGGTGTGTCACAATGTAGCAATCGTTATGGGAAAGCGAACAATATTTACATGGAAAATGAATACAATCCCAATTTACCATCGTCCTACCTCATGTATTATGACGTGAATAACCTCTATGGTACTGCGATGAGTAAATATTTACCTGTAGGTGATTTTCGATGGATCGATTGTTCAGATTTCTATTCGGAAGACATCATCAACACACCTGATGATTCAGACTTTGGTTATATTCTCGAAGTCGACTTGGATTATCCTAAAGAACTTCACGATCTTCACAAAGATTTACCTTTGTGTCCTGAACGGATGGTACCGCCCACATCATCATCAAAACAACCAAAACTGTTGACTACACTATTTAATAAAAAGAATTATGTTCTTCACTATATAAATTTAAAGCAAGCTGTGAATTTAGGCCTTAAAATATCTAAAATTCACAAAATTTTGAAATTTAAGCAGTCACCATGGTTGAAAACTTACATAGATTTAAACACAGAATTAAGACGGCAAAGTAGGAACGATTTTGAAAAAAATTTTTACAAATTAATGAACAATGCAGTGTTTGGAAAAACCATGGAAAATGTGAGAAAATATAAAGACGTTAAATTAGTAACAAAGTGGGATGGGCGTTATGGGGCTAAACAGTACATTTGCAAACCAAATTTTCACAGTTTGACTATTTTTGATGATGATATGGTCATTATAGAATTAAAAAGGACTAAAATTCTCTTCAATAAACCAATTTATGTAGGATTTAGCATTTTAGACATTTCAAAAACGATCCTATATGACTTTCATTATAATTACATTAAAACAAAATTTAAGGAAAACGTAAAATTATTGTACACAGATACGGACTCCCTTATTTATCACTTTTTTGTAGATGATATTTATAAGCATATTAAAGAGGATATTCATAAATTTGATACATCTGACTATCCTCCGGACAATAAATTCCAAATGCCTTTAGCCAATAAAAAGGTTTTAGGTCTAATGAAAGAAGAAAATAACGGTAATATAATGACAGAATTTATAGGATTGAAATCTAAAATGTATGCAATAAAAATTTTGCGGTCGGTTGAAAATCGGTCGAATCATCAGGTTATTGATGAAGTAAAAAAAGCTAAAGGAATCACTGGTTCTTCACTAAAAATGATTACTTTTGAAAACTATTATGATTGTCTATTTCATAATAATAAATTTACAGTGGACGAAACTTTAATCAGGAGTAAAAAACATGAAGTGTTTACTGTTAAGCAAAGGAAAGTTGCCCTTACTCCAGACGACGATAAAAGAATTGTCAATTATATTTTTACCGACACTTTACCCTGGGGTTATAGACATAGTTAGTATACCGATATTTACTCCATTTACGACTTCACCTCTCTACTCCAAGGATGAGCCGAATCCATCTTATCATATCCGATATTTAAACCATTTACTTTTCTTCTCCTACTTTTAATCAACTCTCACACACAGAGAATCGCACTACTTCACTTCCCTACATCAAGAAGGAAGAGGAGCAGAGTTCATCTTATCATAGCTGGACACCCATGGATGACATTGAAGAAATGAACTCTTCTCGCTCAACCTCAACGTTTCGTGCAATCAGGTATGCAATCAAACCTAGGTATATCGTAAGTTTTGATATAAACATTTTAAATTGACTTTATAGTTCATATGGCTGCCCTGAGAAGAAGAAGGGAAACGATAAACCCTCTGAGATAGAGCAACCGACACCCTCTTTCGATAACATTGAAGAGTTGCACACCTTAATTCGAGACACAACACGAGATCTCCTCGAAATCGATGGCTGGGATATCATCCACAATATTGAAAACAACCCAACAGCGATGGAGCTTAAGTGCACCGAAGAGTTGGAAAAAATCTGGTTTTGTGAAACATGTAACAACATTGTGACTGTATCAAACGAGAAACGTGTACAATATCAATATATGTGTTACTGCATACAATGTTGTGATATTAAACGTTTTGAAAAGTAATTTATTTTTATTTTCCTCACACGCACAAAAGAAACAATCACTACTTTTCGAAAAGTCAAAAGAATACTAGCTCCAGTTTCGCAAAATTATTTTTGACTTTCAGACCCATCTAATAAAATGCCAAAAGGGCACTATTAACTACCCCTAACCAAGTAGGGGCAGTTTACACCCTCACCCTCCACTTCTTGCAAACCCTCACTCTTGCATATTAATTAAAGCCGTGCTCGTGATCAAAGTCAAAGTCAGTGACGTCACTACCACCAAAAGGGTACCGATGTGTACGTTCGCAGTTTTGAGGTTATGTTAATTAGCACTTCTTGTAAACTAATTAGAACTTCTTGTGAAATAATTACAAGAACCCCACCAGATGTCGCTACCACCAAAAAGGCGCCGATGTGTACGTTTGCGGGTTGAGGTTATGCTAATTAGCACTTCTTGTAAACTAATTAGAACTTCTTGTGAAATAATTACAAGAACCCCACCGCTCGTGGTCGCTCCGGAGGACCAACGCCATCAGCCATATCCACACATGGTAAACTCAAGGTCAAATTGGTCTAGTATAGCGTTAAGGTTACTACTTAAGTTATAAGACAAGACCATAAAATTATCCCCTGAAATAAATTGTAATACCAAAACAATACAATTATTCCCTTAAATAAGTTGTAAGACAAAACAATACAATTATCCCCTTAAATAAGTTGTAAGACAAAACAATACAATTATCCCCCTTAAGGTGACGATCAGGAAACTAAAAACCCACAAAAGAAAACCTACTCAATACTTATCAGACAAATAATTGAAACAGTTTACCCTTATATATCTTAATGCCCCCGTATATGGAAACTTTAACGCAGTACGGTTCCCGGACGTGACGTTTTTACGCGTTTATTAATCGGCGTATCGAGATTATAGCGACGGACGGCGCATCGACAACCCGATTTAATCAAAATAAAACATCAAGGGTGGTGCAGCCCTTATAAATCAGAACAGACTCACCAAAGGGGCCTCGGAGAGAACTCTGCTTACTGCCTGGACCTTAGGCGGGGAAACCCTCAACTTCAGCGCTCAGCAAAGGGTGGCTCGAGGACTCGTTTCGCTCGCGCGGAAATCGGAACGGGTGAATCTACTCACTTTAATGACTCTACTCTAGAAGGTTCTGGCTTAGGGCGTTCCCAGCAAAACTCTTAGCAAACCCTTATTCAAGGCCCTACTTCAAAACCCCAGTCAAAACTCTAATCGACTCTGATCAAAATTCAACTCAAAAATTCTAATCCAACTCTGCAAGTGACTCTATTTTCCCCTTAACTCACTCTATAGGAAACTTAGATTTCAAGCACTATTCTCCCTTGAAACTGAACTCAAATTCAAATTATCTCCCTCTGATTTAATTATCTCAAATTACGATTCCCTCGTATATACTTCAAACTTTACTTCGCCCCGCGAAAATAAAGCAAACTCTACTTCAAAACTCTAAGTTTCACAATGCAGAACCTTCTCAAAATTGAACACAAAATAAAACACTCCCGACTCGGAACTTCGTCGTTCGGGAACCCGGTTCCCCAAACAACTGACTTCTCTCTCGATTCTCTCGCTCTCGAGAGCTCCCCATTATTTTCCGCGACTCGAAGTTTGCTTGTAAAATTATTCTTCCAATCCTCTGATTGGTCGTAATTCCCTTATTCAACCATATATTTGTCCATTGAACCTTCCAAGTCCCGCCTTTTCCTGATTAATTAACTATCGATTCCCGATTCTTTCGCGTTTCCGCGACTTAGTCCGTACACGCCCCTTTTACTGAATCGGCAGTGTTCCCCCTCGCCGATTCCCCGCGTACGGCGACAAAGTAGCTCGATCATCGTAAGCACTCTTTTCGAGGTGCGTTACTTTTTAATTACAAAGTCACGTCCGGTGTTAAATTCCTCCTCGGCAACGACGAGAAATACTTGTTTATAGTTAATCTTTTAACGTCTCCTATTTTTCCGTACTTTGCTACGTAATTTCCGTATATTGGGTCTTTTTTATAAATGTTACAATATAACCAAACCAATTAATAAAATAAAATTGGAGTCCCACTATCTCCTACAGGGTGTTAAAGGATTAATTAAATCTACCAAAATAACCTAGCAGATCCCTTAACCACCTACAGGGTGTTATTTCTAAAGGTTACAAATAAGATAAAACCCAAAAAATAAAATGCCTAGAAGAACCCCAGGTTGTTACAGTTGTATTGTTGTAACTCGGTAAGTATATACCTTTATCTATATCCTATAGGCTATATTATACATTGTAATATTTTTTGAGGGATAAAATAAATGAATTATCTATCATTATCTATCGGGATATGATATAAATTTGCTGTTACTAGTAAATACAGCCTTTGAAATTTCAAGTCTCGGATAGGGCGTCACTAAATTTGTATATTGCCGCTATATGTAAATAATTAACGGCCTTCCATTTTATAGAAATTATATCACGTGAATTTAACAATTTCATATTGTTACAGTTACACCTGTCCTGTTATATTGACGCCATGTTTGACAGACATTATATGACCGGCTACCAAAAACGATAATTGAAAGAAAGAAGGGAGCGGGATAAAATTAAGCATAAAAAATTAACACAATTTTTTGTTCCTAATAGAGCCAAAGTGCCCGATGAAATTAAACAAAACATAGATTCTGAAATGATAGAGGATATAGATGTCGAAGAAACATGTCAACCCAGTACCTACTTAAAAAAAACATGAATATGGAAAATAGGACGGATGGTTTACAGGAACGTTATGACGAATCCACAAGTTCACAGACTGCGGAAGAAAGTACTTTTGAAGAGAATAGCTGCCATTCTATTTCTTCCGAAGGAGATGACCGAAAAATAAGACCATTTGGAACATCACGCCGAAGCAATTACTCATGTTAAATTGAGTGAAACTTTTGAGAGGTATCAGGATTTAGCGTTTTGGCCAGATTCTGTTAATAATGATGTGGTAAGATTGTGTCAAGTCAAAGATTTTTCATATTTCCAAAATTATGACCCTAATAATATGATATATAATAAAAATATCCTCAATCTGAAACAGTACTCGGGAAGCAAAAAAGACGTTTTAATAACACATACTTTAAAATAATGGACAACAAAGAAAGAGGCAGTGGCTGTGTTATTCACCAAGCAGTGGATTGGTTTATTGTATTGCATGTAAATTGTTCTGCTCTGTCGAATCAAAATTTAAAACTCGATTAAACGATTGGTCTAATATTTTACGGTTGTTGGATATGCATCAGGAAAGTAAAGGTCACATGCAGTCGATATTAACATGGTTTGCAAGGAAAGAAAATAAATACACCATCGACAAACAAATTGAGGACCAAACTAAAAAAGAAGTGCTCCATTTTTATCATGTCTTGCAAAGGGTTGTAGCAGTATTGAAATTTTTGTGTCAGAGAGGTTTAGCACTAAGAGGACATGAAGAAAAATGGGGCTCACCTAACAATGAAAATTTTATGGGGATTATTGAGCTAATTTCCGAATTTGATCCCTTTCTTCAAGAGCATTTGAAAAAAATGCCAATCTGCATCACACAGCTCAGTTTCCTATTTGTCCAAAACTACATATGAAGAAGTAGTTGCAATAATGGGAAAACAAGTATTAAGAGGTATAATTAATCAAATAAATGACTGTTCTGTGTTCAATACTATTCGATAATCGTAGATTCTACACCGGACTTGGCACACATTGATCAACTTGCCATTTTTGTGAGATATTGTTACCATTGATTCCTTATGAAAGGTTTTTGACATTTATGAGTGGATGAAAATTCTCGAATTAAATCATGGTATACTAACAAATGTAAGAGATATTGAAAAAGGACTTTGTATCTCAGCCGGGATTTGAACCCGTGTACACATTTGAAATAAATTTATGATGATAAAAACTAACCTTTTATCGAGCTCCTGCAGGTATTATGTCGAAGTTCATAGTTTCATTTTTTCCAATTTTTTTCACAGATTTGCATAGAATGGCGTATTTATTTGCTTCAAACTGCTTAATATTCTACTTAAAACGCTGAGTTACCCTAGCCGGTTGGAATACTACGTTCTCCTCAAGTTCTATCAAGATGGTTTCCCTAAATTTTCCTTGGACCACTCGAGCGGATAAAATCGAATGTGGTCGATGCAGCTCTAGGGACGTTAATTTTACGTTAGGTTTTACTTGGATATTGGCAACATCATTTAAGAACTGGAGGTCCATTTTCTATAATTACATTAACGCTTTCAATACATCCTCAGATTCTTAAAATAAATAAAAAAAATTCAATTCCCAAATGTTGCTTTAAAACCAACAATCACATTTCAGTTTCCATAATTAAAAATCCAAGTGAAAATACATGCTTCAATGTGTAAAAATATTTCGTTCAAAATGTGCAAAACCTACAAGCATTCGAATACTTCCAAAACTATTATTAAGGAATTAAATTTCACCTCTATAAAAGTCGATCTGGCTGGGTGAGCACTACCATTTAAACTAAAATCTACTCAATATTAGTCATTTTATATCGCCATTCCACCATACACGCCCCACCACACGTTACTTTGGGAAACCCTACCTCAACTTAAAACACGTTCAAAGGCATCACTTCTCACGGCAAGATTCTTGTGAATATCAATGTAATCACATCGACAGCGGAAAACACGTCCAAATACTAACCATTTTCCATCTCGCGATCCTAGGGCGTTTATGAATATCAATGTTACTACATCCTTTTTATGAGACCTGAGAATAAAGCGCGTGAATTCACAATAACGTGGAAAATGGTGTAGGGGCACATTCACCACGAATGAACGACGAATTGACGAATTTTATGAAAACCGTCGCATTCGGCAATTATTGGAAAGTCCGAATTAATTGTACCTTAACACCTAAAATTTGCAATATTAAAAGTGCTAGTAATTTTAATTAGAGGGATAGAGAGAGAGAGAAAGCAAAATTTTTTAAACCTTTATTTTCTTTTACTGGACTGCTTGCTCTGTCTTCTGCGAAATTTACGAAATTAGTTGAAATGCAGTATTTGAAAAATCTAAATACTTACAATTCGATACCCAGACAACCACAAATGGCCCGATGTCTTCGTAATGCATCTGCCATCCGTTAAAGGGCGGCAGAGGACTCAACCCGGCCACCGCAGCCGCTATTGCCGGCGCTTCGAAAAAGAAAGCTGCCATTTTGGACTAAAATCATAGATAATTGCAAATGGCGAATATTAATCTCTTTTTACTTACGCGCAGTTCGGTGGGCAAGCAGTTCTTTACGTGCATATAAAACGCCATCTCTGAAATACACAAACACACATGCTAAACATTACCTACAATTCTTTTGAAATCTGAACACACCTGTATCACCCAAGCCACTGCTTTCAAACATTTTGAAACTACAATGAATACCTACATTTGAAATTGCACCTTTTATATGCATCGAATTTCTTACTTTCCCACCCTGATTTACATTCATACAAGGGTAAAATCTTCAGCATTACCTTGATTGTCGAGACGTCTGTATATTTTTATCTCAGCATTGTGGCACGTTGATAACACCAAAACGTCTTTTTTGTCACACCATTTTAGGACACATATTCCTCGTTCATTTTCTTGGGCAATGACTTCACCTTTTTTAAGTTTTTTCTTTATTACATCGGTTGGATTTCCCTTGTGATTATTGCGCAAAATTCCCATACAATGTGTTTTGTTATCCAAAAGTATATGAGCCAGTTGGATTTAACCAAAGGAAAACACCAAGTCTTAACCAACTGCTTTATTAAAGATGAGCGACCGGTTTCGGTTTCATAGAAGCCATCCTCAAGCTCGCAAACAACTTGTTTTTGTTTTTAGGGCTCCTGTTGTTCGAAATGTGCGGCGTCACACATGCAATACAAATACGTTGACATACACAGTTAAAATAAATAAAAATTAGAAATACACATCGAACAAGATTAACTACATAAAGTTCTTTCAGGACATGGATCTAGCCCTAAAGGCGTGAGCTTCCCCATTTTCGAGATGTTGGGAAGTAACTACCAGCCAGTTGGAGGCTTGTATACCAATTATCAATTAGACAAATTCTACCAGACCCTAGCACTACGCTGGTGGATATCGCTAATTCCCATTGCTTCTCTTTACCTGCATGCACACTTAGATTCCATGTATAGCCATGTTGGGTACATAATTTAAATATTTTGATGCCATATTTATGGCCCTTTTGTGGATTGTACTGCTTGAAGAGCAATCCTCCCTGAAGCGGGACCATTATCTTATCGATGCAATATGTTTTGCTTGGTGTAAATATTTTTTGGCAGTTAGTTATGAGTTATGATCTTGTCGATGAGTGGTTGCACTTTATACAATCGGTCTCCCTCTGGACACTTGCAGAGTTGTCTGAGAAATGCCACATTTTTAAGAGCAACTCAAAACAGTTACGGCTCATAATATTAGCAGCAACTTCATTATTGAAAAGCCACTTAGTTGACCAGTAATCCCGAATGGAATTCATTCGCACCATTCCCAAGTAGCCCAGTAAACCTAAAAATTGTGAAATTTCTTTTCTACTGGTTGGCTCCCATGATTGGACACGGGCTTTATTGGATATATTTTTGTTTTGCATCAGGAATCCAGTTGCATAATGATTTGTTTGATCAGCCATAAGATCGAGGACTTGTTATTAATTAAGAATTATAGTCAAATTTGACATTTTATGGGTTTTTTGCAGAATCAGAACACGGGAGACACCAATCTTGAGGTGGGAGAGGCATACAATTTTTTTACACTTTTGGCAATAAAACCTAGTTTTAGAGTCCTAGTTTTAAAGTAAAAAAATCACCTCTTTCGAGATCCTGGAATAATTTCTTGCTGCGGGTTTACATTTGTCAAGGTACCTGCATAACTTGCCGTCGTTCTCTTACTGATAGTGGTAAATTTATATAAATAAATTATCTGCGAATTTGCACCAGCCATATTTAGTAATACATAAAATGTTACCATATGCCATCTTCTGGTGTTCCTTGCAACGTCAAAATTAGAAGATAACTGGTCCAAAATATCAACGCCTCCCTTAGTGCGATTGTAATATGTGATTATTTCTGGTTTGCATTTCTCGGCAGTATTTCTGTCAATTGCATCATCATGCTGTAAAGATTTTTCTTAGGCACGAAGGATATCAAAACCTTCTTCTCACCAAATTCGAACATTGTTCTTGGCATAACTCTACCTTTGCTAGCTAGAAAGTAAGGTGGGATTTCTGTTTATTTTTTTGCAAAGTACCTACTATAGTTGTTCGGTGATTAGTAACCAGCTCATCAGCAAGAGGGGTAGACGTAAAATAATTATCCATCGTTATATTTCGGCCAGTATTCAAAATATTTTTGGATAATCTCTTCACCAAAACGCTTGGACTGTTATCAACGCTGAACTCTCTCCTTCTGATTGCTTACCAGCATACACTTCCAAATTGCTGGTATCAAATGATTTTGAATCAACAAGCGCATATATTTTTATACCGTATTTTGAGGGTTTATTTGCCATATATACACGGAACTTGCAACGTCCCCTAAATGGCTCTAACATCTCATCAATTGTACCATATTCTCCAATCTGGTAATATGTTTGACAATTGGTAACAAAGGTTGCAAATATATTCCTAATTGCTGCCATATTATCATTTTTAGCGCGTTCTGCTCTGGTTTGCACATCATCAAAACAAACATTTCTTAGCAGAAAAAAGAATCTTGTCCTCGACATGGTTGCTCTGAATATATCAGGCGCCGTCCTATCATCAGCCCACATTTCATGAATGTTTAGGTGATGCATTTTTTTTAGCCCAGCCATAAGTAACAGCCCAACTACAGCTTCTATCTCACTCAAGTCGGTTTCTTTGGGATCTCGCTCCCTCGAAAATTTATCCTTACTAGCACGTATGCGCAAATTCGTGAATAACGGGATGTTTTCCAGCATTTGTTTAGTAATAAACAAGTTAAAACATTCCAATGGTGTTTTAGAGTGTTTAGCTTGTTCACCTTGCACCCCGGGGCGAATTATCACAACATTTTCTTGCCCACGACGTAGATGATGCCTTGAAGGAGGATGTACTAGCCACTTAGTTCCATCGTTTCCATTATATATGGGAACTATTGCAGGTCGACGTTCTGAACTTGCTTCAATTGTAGTGGATGCAGTGGTTTTTTCCTATCAATTAATCTAACCAAAGGTTCATCATCACTTGATGGTCGTGTCTGGGATGTACTTGGCGACCGTTGGCGATGGCGAGATGATCTTTGGGGGGTCATAGTTATGGAAAAACGGCTGCGACGGAATGACTTCTGGGAAGGTGCAATGGCCACTACAGACGACACTCGAGGCATCGATGGCACATCCTTGTCAGATTCTGCCGCTGATTGTTCTGTATCAGTATTATGGTAACTTTGTTCAGTTTCCCTATCACCTTGGGATACATTTTCCGATAAATTTTGTGCAGCATTATCTTCGAAATCGGACTCTTCTTCGAACCACGAAAGTAATTGCGCTTCTCGTTTCTTCATTTTGATAATTCGCACGTCGCTCACCTAAAAGATCTAACTAAGCAAAACAAATCCAAAATTTTTCAAAACAAACTAAATATCAATATTATTACGATATTTGCTTCAAAACAATGTTATACACAATGAAGACTAAAAATATTTCAACTAAAGTAAAAAAACAAGCCCTACAAATTTTACTTACGTTAATAGTCGCACACTGAGCAATTTGCCGCCAAACACGACACACCGATCAGAACCGTCGTCTACTGCATACACTGGCACTGACACTGACATTTAAATTTCGAAAACAATGAAGTAGGGTAGAGGAGAGCAGCTACTAAAACACTTGACCTTAACAAATGGATCGTGTACAAAATAAAACGAATTTTTCACCACAGGCGGCAAGATGCTCATAGCGCGAGCATTCTAGAGTTAAGACACAATTTTGAGAATCATCTACCCAACCCTATTTGACAACATCATGGGTGTCAAACCAGGTTTCATCCAAATAAATGATTAGCCGAAATGTTTCTTAAATAACTTTGTCTAATTTCAACGATACGAGGTGATTCCATCATTATCATTCGTGTGTCTAATTTCATATACTTAAATCCACATTTAAAAATTTGGTTACGTAGAGATTCTATTGACTAATACTTGTATTCTTCGAAATTTTGTAATTTTGAGTGAATAATTGGCAATGTGGGAGCTATATTTTCTTTATAGGTAGCATAAATTGTTCGCCGAATGACGTCTTTAAAAGTATCATCAATATCATTACGAATTACTCCACGTTTACGTTTTGCTTCATGATCAACGACGTTACCTTGTTTAATAACACGATTAATCGTTGTTCGTGGTAGTTTTGTTAATTCGCCTATTATTTTTAGAATAGACCTTAATGAATTTTCCGGTGACTGCTACTTTTAAACAAACATAAATATTTAAAATTATACGCTGTGTTTGAACGTGTAACTCATTCTGCGAAAATTCCCAACTTTGTCTCATTTGTTTCTACAGCATTGTTTGCATTGTTATTAGCATTACCATTAGTAATTTGGTCAACGTCGAAAGGTCTTGAAAAAGCCATTTTACAATAAAAATAGCACTTAACCCAACGTTTCTTTACTCAGATATACGTCTCATACGGCACCACTGAACGACTGAGTTAACCTAACCGCTTAAACACCTGGCGGGCGCTCGACTCAGAAACATTCGATTGATGTAAAAAAAAGTGGACCAAATCTAATACAGGACACGCTGCGCTTTATATATCGACAGGAATCGCTATGGCTCACTGCGCTTCACCGCATCCAACTTACGGGAACCATTCGAACGGTATCGTACATAAATACTCGGCTTTTCCTTATGGTGAAAAGGTATTTTTTGAATGCGCTCGGTAATTCTGTCAATTTACGACCGTTCCAATTCTGACTGGTCGAATATGCACTTTTACAATTCTGAACAAATGCGTCAAGCGTTTCTCTTATTGGCGCTAGCTTATTGAAATCTTTTCTTTCATTCCTGGTCGATAGATCGTGAAACTTGATCGCACGAGAAATTACGAGAATTTGCCAAGACGTGCCGAACAATTTCATTCGCGTCGGGTCTCACAGACTTTCTGGAAGGTTAAGAGAGTTCTTGATATTTGAGATCAGAAGGTCTACATCGGGAAATAAACTGCGAGTTTCCTCAGCAACTCTGTGGAGACCATGAACGACGCATGTGATATGGATCATCTTTGGAAATAAAACTTCAAGACCTTTGGCTGCTTTCTTCATATAGGGCGCCCCATCGGTAGGTAATAAAAAGTAGGACTCTGTCCTATTTTATTCCACCAGGCCAAATTAAAGCAAGTGAAGTAGTAAACAGTTGAGCGATTGTAGAATTATTTATTGTTTGAAGTTGTTCTGAGGGCAATAAGTAAATTTTCGAAGGAATCTGCTAATCCATGGTACCAATCATCACATTTGCCACATACCACCCAAGCACATCTGTAGTCTAGAAGAACAGATAACAATGATGGTATTATCACAGCCATATAGATTACACAGCGGCGTAACTCACAGGGCGGTGCTTTGATCTTTTTCAGACACTTTCGTTGAGCTTCAAACACTAAAGCAGAAATTCGCTAAGCACAAGTTGCGCAGAAACCAAGGCCGGATTGCAATTATTTTCTTAGTACACACAAAATAATTGTCAATCAATGTTATTTTACAACTTTTCTGGTAATTATTGGTTTCGTTAAGTTATTAATTTCATATTTCTATGATGTGTCTTAAAATTCCTATTAACAATTTTTAGGGTATAATATAGTCGTAACCTAGCATGTAATCTAATTAGATATTCATAAGGAAATGTAGTGCAAGGGACGCTCTCATTAAAGTATATAGCGATGTATCATCCAATTCATCACATGCTTTGGCGCAAACCTCACATAAATCGCAAGACATTTGTTTAATAAATAGCCGCAAACGTAGCTTGTGAAATTTTGTAGTAAAAAGTCAGAAGATGGAGAATCGGTAGGACCATTTTGTGGAGCTACATAGGTAGGTAGGAGTTTCGTCTGTTTCGAATCTCCGTACATCTTGACTTTTCAACAAATTATCAGTATTATCTCTTTCGCGGTTCTCTGTTCCGGAATGCAACATGTTAAAACAAAAGCATTTTTTAGTGCTCTTGTAAATTGGATAGGGGTCGGATTTAAGTTGTTTCCTTCTTGCTGCCTTAGCGATGCAATGAAATTCTCTAAACAATCTTGATTGAGTCTGCGAGTTAATAAAAATTTTAATTCATTCCCTGTCATATTTTCCCATAAATGCATTAAACTATTAATGGTCTGTTTCCAACCCCGTATACATTTTATCTGGTCCGTGACATGGTTCCCCTTCAAATTTAACACTTGTAAATTATCAAACAATTCTAGTAAAAATTGCTTTTGTTCATTTGTGCCTTTATACGCGTGTTGATATTTTGAAGGTTCAAACGTTGATGAACACAATGAAAGGAACAAACACAAAAATTTTCAGTTCTCACCAAGAACAATAGTCTACGAAAACAACTTTGACACCAGTAATTTTGATTTTGAAATACATTAGTAATCATTTCATCTGTTCTACAAACATCATGATAATGTTCTTTAACTGCTATCGTACTTTCCTCGCAGTAACTATGTGCTAATTGCAACATGAAAAAACAAATTTCGCTAACTAGTAAATTATATTCGTTGATCATATAGTAACGAACCCGCAAACAGTACTTGTCTTCTTTGAAACTATTTTTCCAATTAGAAGTGGCGAGTATTGCGTTTCGAATAGGTGGCCTTCCTGTATAATCGTTAATAGCCTGATACTCTAAGCAAATTAAATGGCGTGATTCATCATTATATGCTTCTTTATGAAGATATTCCTATTTCGCCTTCTTGAAATCTTAAATAATTTCTAATTTTAATATCCACGGATAGTTAATATGAAAAACCAAGTCTGAAGCAGCGCATATATTTTCACATATGGTCTTTACACAGATCTGCTGTAGTGAGTTTACAGAAGGCATTTGTAAGTAAGTGAGTGAGTAACTGAGTAAGTGGGTGAGTGTGTTTTACAAAAGAGACCACCTGGAAAAAAATTACATATTAATTTTATAGTGTCCCCAAGGAAGCGTGTCATAACTATTTGGCAGCAAATAGCGTTTATCATTATGAGGACTTAGTCCGATTTTTGTTTGTTCGACGCTGTATACATTATGGGCGAAGGAACGAATGCCGCGTTGTGACCATCACCTTTTTAAAATTCTCTAGACATTTCTCATAGTCAGTAAAAGTTAATTTATTTCCAACTACATTGCACTTTACCCCTTTGGATTTTTTGGTTACGTTCCCACCCAAAAGTTTTAATGTGTACAGTTTTGACATGAGTCCGATAAAATGTGTGATTAATTGGCTGTTCGCCTTGTTCTTCATCACTCCAGACTTTTTGTTATTTACCAAAGGTATAGTATGGGTTGTTTTGTGGGTAGTCACTAGTATCGAATTTTGATAAATTAGATTTAATAACTTCTTCGTAGACATTTTCACACCGTATTTCGTATATAAAACTATCCGTATCGGTATAAAGGTGTTAACAATTTTCAGTGCTCATTTTTGGTAACATGTACCGATAATGAAATTCATACATGTATAATTTGAAAGGTCCAAAATTGACATACCTACATACGAGGGTTTTTAAATACCAATTCTGCTTTTTTTAATACAATAATCGATAACTCTATCCAAAATCAGTCAACTATGAAATAGTGGGGAAGCAATGAAATTTTTGGCTCCGTAACGCTCTCCCCAGGTTTTGGCAATTTTCAACACACTTTTTGCGTATATTCTCCATAGTTTTACAGAATACCGCATTGTTAAAGAGTTTATAGAGATTCTTTAGAAAAGAAGTCGTTGCAGCAGCTCTCAAGCTGCTATTTAGATCATATATATGGTTTTAACCAGGTGCTCTATTTAAATTTTAAAATTTTGTGTATTCTTGTAACTACCAAACGGTTGGCCAGAGCCTGTTTTAAATTCCGATAATGCACAATATACTCTTTCTTATGCAAAGTTGTCATTAATTTGGAAAATTTTGAGTGTGGAGGTGTGCCGCGTTCGACCGCAAACGTCCACGTCTTTATGGGTGTCATGTAGTTCCCTGGGATATTACAAGTCCATTTGACCTATATATCCTTCTGGAATGGACGTTACATCAAAATTTTTTGTATCATCCACCCATTCGAAGCCTCGATATGGTAAAGGTTCCATCATAGCTTTTCCATAAAGCTTATTTATATCGAAATAAAGGATATATTTGGATGGGATACTTGGATCATATTTTTTACACATATGCTTGTTTCCTTCAGAAATGCGATTAATACAGAGATCCCTCCATTGATGGCTTCTTCAATAAACATTATTTGTTCAACATCACGTAACAATTCCAATTTACATTTCTGAATTTAAGCATACATTCCCATGTAAAACAGGACATTGTATGATGCCATGCTGGGTCTAAGTGATGAGGTGCAATGCAATTTTTTCTAAATTTTTCAAACACGTCTGCCAAAAGTAGGATATCGGTTTTCAAGTATATGCCTGAATATTGTCCTAAATTTCGGATTTTAAACGTTTTCCACACCTTCTGAGCGTGATCATCTTCTCAAGACTAATGCTTTCATCTGCCAATGTATTGTAAAAATGCTCAATTGTAGGTAATTCCGTTTTCTCTAACTTATCAATGTGTAAAATTTAATTACATTTTTCATCATCCTCATCATCACACGGAAATTTCCGTTTTATAATTACAAGATTTTGCTTCTCCATAATGGAAACCAATTCATCGCGAGATGCAATCGGAAATTTCAACGAATCGATAAATCGAAAGTTAATTTGCGTGCCTTGATCGTATTGTGTAAAGGAAATGTATCGTTCTTTATTGTTAGGAAGTATGTTCATTAGCCCACATTTGGCTAAATCTCGAATTAAAGTGACTATCGTACCCCATCAAGTTATGGAACACATTAGGCACCACAAAGAGCTTTGAAAATGAGAGGTTACATTGCGCATGCTTCTCCAGTAAAGTCATTATGGTCCAAAACGACCTTATCCTTGGACGTAAATGGCTTCTCGCAAATTATTTTTCCGTAATTTTAAAGTAGATTTAATATCTACAGGAATAATAAAACAGCAACACCACACTTGCAGCAATGGTAGTCTAACCGATGTAGACTAGACACTTCTACACTGTAATGTTGCTCCACAGTATATACATCGGGATGAAAATATGCCATTGACAAAATATGGATAATCAATGAGTTTAGCGTAGACACAATCTTTACAATAACCCATTCCATGGATGGTGACGAACCCATGATCTACACAAGATCTAGAATTTCTGGCAGATATCAGTTTTGATGGTTGTACCCGCTTTGTATATGAATTTTTTTGTCGATTTCCGTACATTCGTCAAACCCCTCACATGTTTCGGAAGCTTTTGGGAAGCATATAATGCACACAAATGAAACGAGTGGCATATACATTTCATAATAAATAGGTGGGGAATATCATTTTTTAACAATGTCACAACAGAATGATGTTTTCTCATCATTACATTTGCTCCGTCTGATGCAAAACCTATCATATTATCTTTGAATGGAATAGAGTTTGTTGAAAATAAATTGATAATATGACCATCTTGAATATTATTATTTTTAAAATACCTTACAACTAGTCACAGGTGATTTTAAGTTGTTATATTCGTTGATTCGTCTATAATAAGGGAAATCTTGGTTGTTTTTAAATATTCGCACCAATTTTTGAAGGATTCGCTCCCTAGCGTATCGTACGATGGCTGTAGTTTTCTTCCTGCCGCATGCTAACCCTTGCGCTATCTTTGAGTAAGGACAAATTTTTGCAATAAGCTTAGGCAAGTGGTCCATTACCAAAAAATTGAAGATTATGCTCCGCAAAAAATGCTGACAAGCGTATTTCACCTGAAAATTAACATTGATATAAATTCATTTAATATTTATAAATCCGAAAATGTTTTACCTTCTGCAATATTTTCTTTCAATTGTCTCGCTTGAGACAAATTAACACTGAAGTCGGTGATTTTCTGCTGACTGCGATCCATTTTTAATTTGTCACAGTGGAATTTTGAGTTCTTATGTTTAACTAAAGCGTCTTTTCCACTAGAAATATTAATGTGAAATATGAATGAAATATTAATTGTCACAGCAATCGCACCTGGCAAATTGTTTCCATTTTTGCTTTTACAATGCCATCCCTTGAATTCTTGAAATTTTTCCCTCTTTTTTATTGTTTGTTTCAGCTTACTTGGCCCTGCTACAGGTTCACTATCACTGTCACTATCCATTTTTGTTGTAAATTTAGCCACTGAACAACTAAAGCTAAGACAAAAGTCTAAAACGATGTTCAAATTTAATATGACGCAGAAATCGGTTCTGGCTATATTTATAACCTCCGGCCTGACCGTGACACAAAAGTTTTGGGGGATTCCCTGGTCTCTCCAAAAGCAATTATAAAAATTCTTGTGAAAAACAGCGCATTACAGTTATTTAAGACGACAGAATCTTTAAATAAAACTTTATTCATAATAATTTGTAGCAACTTGTCAATAGATGTCGCTAGACTCGCAAATTTTTATAAATCGGTAGATTCAAGGAACATTTCGGTAGATCGGTAGGTAGTTACGAAATTCGATAGATCTACCGAAAAATCGGTAGACGGAACATCACTGCGAAAGGTTGCATAGAGCACGTGTAAAGAGACAGCTACTGGGACGGCCAAGTTCCAACGTCACCTAGCGGCGGGGTAAGGTGACAGAATGGCTGCGCTGTGTCTGTAAGATCGAATACGCCCGACCGTTGATTGAAGCCCGACGGAAGGTTAAAGGAGGTTTTATATTATCCGACACGACACGTCGCGGAAGCGATGCGGTTCCTACAAGACAAATATTATTTCGAATGTTTTTTATGGTAGTACGTATATATGGCGGATCCGGACCGCTCAGACACGTCGCGTCTCCTACAAGACGTTCCGCAATTCTCCAAACAAAATAGTTTGTTTGACTCGATCCGTGCCGGAGCGTGTCGGAACAAGTCGTAGATTGGTCGTTCGGATAGTTTGCAATATCTTCAGGTTCCGACAGTCCCTTTTTGGCTTCAGTAGGATTCAAACTAATTGACAATCAAGTAAGTTTTTTATTAGAATGAATTCAGAAAGGTTAATTGAGTGCGTCAGGGATTTTCCTCTTCTATACGATTTGGAAAACAGACACTACAGCGATAATGAAAAGAAGGAGATCGTATGGAAAGAAATCGGTAGTTGGGGAATTGTCCCCAATGCATAAATGTCCCGACTTCTAAGATAAATAAGTAGTGGCAGTGTCGTATAAAAATTGTCGAAGTATACGATATGATTGACAAAGTTTGGTATTGTTTGAGACAAACGTACAACATTTGCTGCTGGTCCTAGATCGGGCATATTGGGTAAAAGTACATTGCTCCCGGCACCAGTAAATATTTCAAAGCTATAAGAGTATCCAGAGCTATCACAGAGGACAAATAGCTTGAAGCCCCATTTATGAGGCTTTGCCACATGTATTGTCGTAGTGAAGTACGCTTAATTTTAGTCGCACACATTTGCTCATCCACGCATAAACGAGACAGTTTTGGAACTGTTTTAAATCGTGCAATCAAATGTTCCGCCAAGGGTTGAACCTTATATAAAGGATCAAATCCGGGCTCATCCCGCTTTTTCTCTTTAGATTTGTCGTTGAAGTGAAGATACTTGCGGATCATAAAGAATTGTTTAGACGTCATTGCTATGCGAATTGATTCAAATGAATGACAACCCCAGTATTCTGCTGCATTTGGGTAGCGATATATCGACATATATATCAATATGCCAACGTTTTCGGTTTTCGGATGTTTTGCTCTCGAGCTGAAACCTCCGTGCTTCCACGGAATACAACTTCATTTTTACGCGGTTGCAAATGTTTTTTTTTCGCCAGCGTATTTCTTTACATTCTTTTGATTGCGCCACAAGTTCATTTGCATTTCTCATGAAGCCACCTCCGTTAGGCTCAGTAACATCAGCTCCCTCTTCAAATTCTGGCAAAGGAGAACGTGGCCGTTTGTTGTGCCGTTGAGTAGCAGATTGTTCTAGAGTCGGCGTAGATGGATTCGTTGCAACTGAAGAACCTATTTATGGTTCTTCCATTTTAGACTCCTTTGATGTTGATGGCTGTGGTGTACTGGGCTGTGCTACAGCTCCTTGGGACTCAAGTGTAGAATATTCAGGAACAGCATCATTACAATTGTTTATTGGATCTTCCAGGCAAAAATCCGGATCGGCAATAGTCATCGTCATCAAAACCGTGTTCAAGCTCATCATCTTCAACATCGGTGTCATTTTCTTCAACT
The DNA here is from genome assembly GCA_946251905.1 of Cryptocephalus moraei. Lineage (NCBI taxonomy): Eukaryota > Metazoa > Arthropoda > Insecta > Coleoptera > Chrysomelidae > Cryptocephalus > Cryptocephalus moraei. Next base: position 9,902,030 of record OX276459.1, read on the forward strand.
ACATTTTCCAATATTTCAAATAATTCGTCAGAGGACATTTTAGATAAGTTATATACTTGTTTAGGATCCACACCTCCATGTTCTCCTTCCTCTCTCATATATTGAATGATTTTCTCATAAACCAGCAAGTCCGCCTTTAGGCTGTAGCCCTTTCAAGAAACGTTTCCAAGACCATTTTTAGACGTATATGAATAGGTATAAATGAGGGATCTTTCATAAACGTTTGACCAAAACGCCTTTTAAACCATAATGTAACGTTTAAAAAATCGTTTAAATTTGGTAAATATTTTATACGTTTTCAAGACCATTTTTAGACGTATATGAACAGGTATAAATGAGGGATCTTTCATAAACCTTTGCCCCAAACGCCTTTTAAACCGTGATAAAATGTTTAAAAAATCGTTTAAATTTGGTAAATATTTAGTACGTTTCAAGAAACGTTTCCAAGACCATTTTTAGACGTGTATGAACAGGTATAAATGAGGGATCTTTCATAAACGTATGACCCAAACGCCTTTTAAACCGAAATAAAACGTTTAAAAAATCGTTTAAATTTGGTAAATATTTTATACGTTTTCAAGAATAGGTAATAGGTAAACGATAATAATAGGTATAATAATAATAAGTATAATAATAATAAGTATAATAATAAGTATAATAATAATAGGTATAATAATAGTAATAATAATAAGATAATAGTAACGTCATTTATTTATGAATATATCAGTATTTATGATTCTTTGTTATTAGTAGCTACATGGTAATTATATCGGGATTTGGCCAATTTTAACCAATTCTGAACGGCCTGCTTCATCACCTTTCCAGATGTCCAGATGTTATTTTCTTCCCGTGCTGCACCTTTACAGCCTCTGAAAAATGAAAAACAAAAATTAGTTATTTTATGAGAAAACATAGTTTTATAAAATTCAAATATTACACAGTAGAACTTCCATTAAATAAATCTATTCAAAATTGTTTGTTATGGAAATTAAATTTGAAAATGATGTTATGGAAAAAAGGCATTTGTTTTTTATCTATTTATCTGTTATATACCAAATATTGCTTCCTGCAGTTTGGAACTTTTAAATTTCAATTTAGTACCCTTTATTATACACAATGAAACATCAAATTTCAATGAAATGCAAATCACAAATTATTGAGAGCCACATGCCTTTTAGTAGATGATAATTAAAAAAAAAACGGTTGAAACAAAAATTATAAGTATTAAATAGGTAAATCAAATTTCGAAGTTAGAGATGAATCATTAAAGTCATTCTGGAGAAAATTAGGACAAACTAAGAAATTTTCAATAGAAATTCGGCCCTTACCTTAATGTGCACCAAACACCGTTGAAGCGTCGAAGTCGCTGATGATCAGTATTAACAATGTTCTTCAAAAATTTCTTTCTTGATCTGCTTTCTTCCGAAACGGGTCGTAAACTACCAGTCAATATGAGGAATACATCTCCCGGGAACGTGTACTGATAGCGACCAATACAAATTGCCGTTTTTCTTAGAATGTCGGCTTGTCAGCAGGCTTGTTCGATCTTCTACACTACACTTTCCACAAAAGAGCGATTTGTTAAAATCTATTGTCCGATTCCTACCTGATAACGTTTTAAAGCGCTATTATCGTTAAGCAGCTGTCGGTTCGTCGCTAAGACCGGGACGTCTAAGAATTCGTCCTCCTTCATTGTATTTTAACGCACTATCAACTACTTATGATATTTTAACTATATTTCAACGATTTATGGACGTATATAAGAATACGTAAATAAAATATTATACCTTCGATCGCTATAAACTGTTAATCTAAATACGCCTTTCCTACTTTTTTAAAACTTTTATCTTACGTCTTTTTCACGTAGAAAATTATAGTGTTCATAAACGTTATTAAGTAAATGATATTTTATCCATATTTTAACGTTTCATGGACGCATATAAAAATACGTTAATAAAATATTATACCTTCGATCGCTATAAACTGTTAATCTAAATACGTCTTTCATACTTTTTTATTTAAACTTTTATCTCACTTCTTTTTTACGTGAAAAATTAAAGTGTCTATAAATAACATATTATACTTTCGATCGCTATATACTGTTAATCTAAATACGTCTTTCCTACTTTCTTTTTAAACTTTTATCTTGCGTCTTTTTCCCCTAAAAAAATTAAAGTGTCTATATACGTTATTAAGTACATAAATGATATTTTATCCATATTTCAACGTTTCATGGGCGTATATAAAAATACATTAATAAAATATTATACCTTCGATCGCTATAAACTATTAATCTAAATACGTCTTTCCTACTTTTTTTAAACATTTATCTCACTTCTTTTTTACGTAAAAAATTAAAGTGTGTATAAATAACCTATTATACTTTCGATCGCTATAATCTGTTAATCTAAATACGTCTCTCCTACTTTTTTTTTTAAACTTTTATCTTACTTCTTTTTCACGTAGAAAATTAAAATGTCTATAAACGTTATTACGTAAATGACATCTTACCTATATTTCAACGTTCCTTGGACGTATACAATTTGAAGCGGCGGCGGTTTGCAACTAGGGAAACCGCCGTAGATGAAGTCCTCAATCTCCGAAAGGCCAATGTTCAAAAGGAGGCTGAACGGAATGAGGAACTTCATCTGTTCCGTAAGGAAATTGTCCGGGAGGAATTAAAAAAGGCCAAACTGCTAACCAGAACTGCAGAACTGGCAGTGGAGGAGGCGGAACTGAAAGTAGAACTTGTAAAAATTCAACTAAAAAAAGGAAAAGATTGAAGTTGTGAACAGTTGTAACGTACCGACTCTGTACCTTTAAAATTGTAATCTAATATTATTATTATTATTATTATTATTATTATTATTATTATTATTATTATTATTATTATTATTGTTCTATATATCTACGTTTTTACCTAATATCGCTATTTTATTCATTATTGTTATTATTATATGTATTTATTCATTATTATTGTGCAAGTTACTCGAACCAATATGCATATTTTCTCTCTAACTAATTATATTTTTAAGAAAACATTTGAAAAGTAAAAGTTTATTGTAACAAAGTTATTTTCCGTATTCCTATTTTCAGAATAAAATTTGCCAACTAAACTAAAATAAATTTGACAGAGTGACGTGTTGAAGGGATGTAGAATTAGTCCAGTACGAGGGGATTTTTTGATTGCAAAAGGTGTGGTAGTAGCGAATTTTTAGTATGTTTCATTTTTTTAATTTAATTTATTTATTTAATAGTTTGACACCATTTACAAATGTTAATATGTTGTTAAGAAGAAATCCTTTCCATTTTCAATCAAATTAAAAAAGTAAACACAACCAAAAAAGAAGTCAGATCTAAACATTCCAAAAACAAACACAAACATTATTGAAAATAATATTCAATCGTTCACAATATTAAACCTAAAGAAAAAGCAATTTCACTTGCAACAATATTAGTCCTTAAATGACATTCCAAACTGAAACCCTTGAATACGGTTTCAAAGTTTCAAATACTTATTTTCTATTCGTAATTTTTAAATTCATAAGCTCGATTACTCCAAATTCTTTGCTGCTTTCCCATTCCCTCAGCAAGTAATTACTACAAAAGTTCTAAGTAAAATTAAATACGAAAATGTCTTTCAATTAATGCTCGTCGACTTGCGAATCCTACACCTGCAGCATTAGGAGCCCGTGGTACAATTACATTTTCTTGTTGTAAGTCGATATTTTCGCGTAAATTAAAATTATCGTTGGCCATTTTACCGATGTTGTACAATACTGCACATGCAACAATAATATTGCAGCTTCTAGTTGGAGTGTGATTCAGCCCCCTGGCCAGGCAAGGAAATCGCTGCTTTCAAACCCCAAACAACCTTTCAACGGTATTTCGGGTTCTAATTTGAGATGCATTATATCTCATTTCTGCATCCGTTATTGGATTATTGAGAGGGGTCATCAAATAGGGCAAACACGGATATCCGCTGTCGCCTAAAAGATATCCTGTCAAAATGCCACGTTCAAATTTAGTTTTAACGGAACTAAAATTAAAGATAGTCGAATCGTGTTCCCTACCTGGCCAGCGAGCAACAATATCATAGATTTCCAAAGCTGGACCAGAAACTACTTGTATATTTAGAGAAAAATACCGTTTTCTATTTCTAAATACTTCCGCAAAACGTCCTCCAGGGCTCTTAATACGGATACGGGTACAGTCAATGCATCCTGTCACGTCTGGAAATTGCGCAATGTTAAAAAACATTCTTCTACTCCTCCTCATTTCTTCAGCTTTGGGAAATCGAATGTATTGATGACATTTCGCAGCAATTTCTCTCGACACGAAGTGCACGTTTCTGGATACCGTCGCCTGAGACATCCCTCTCAACTCACCACATACGATCTAAAATATATGGGTTATTACCCATATATTTTCTTTCAATATTTTATTATCATCGCTATCAGTATTAATAATATTAATAATGATTACTTCATTTCAATATTTGTGACATTTGATCAATTGATAATTCATGTGATTGCATTTACCTGAAAATTACTTGTGCTGTAGAATCTCAAAGTTGCAAGTAGCGATAAAATGGGCGGTAGCGATAAAATGGGCGGTAGCGGTAATCCTCTATTGTTGATGAAGTTGGGCCAATCAATCAAGGGCATAATCACAGCGACAACAGTTTGTTTTTCAAAACGGTACCTCATTTTAAATTGTCTGTCCGAATAATACTCGATCGGATTCTCCATATCACGAATATACCGTTTGGGTACACGAGCACGCACAAGAAAATCTTCATGTTCCGCAATATTAAAGTCTTCATTGATATTGTATATAAGTTCAAAATCCTCTAACATTTCGATTTCCTTCACGCACTAATTTAAAAAAAATTATTACAACTCGACTGGAGCACGAATGAATAACGACTAATGTAACAGACAGGGCAGACACGAGTAATAAAAAAAGTAGGTAATCGTAAAACACAATGCACAAGGACCGTTTCTATTTTTCTAGTTTCTTCTAATTGTTCCATTTTCCACTTTATAACATCTGCAATGTACCTCTTGTAACTTCAAACACTTCATGACACTTTTATTGAAGCAATAAATCAATCTTATTTCTTTCATTTCACTGTGCGACTGATCAGGTATAAAGGGCGGGTAGGGTGAATGGTAGACATCCCCAAAAATGTTTGCAGTAAAAAGCACTTCGTAGTAAAATAATATATACAATACGAGAGGAACCAATACTTACAAAATATTAAAGAACTGTTATTTGAACCTATACTCCCCTAGTATTCCAAATACAACAAATAAATTTATACAAAACTTGTAATTTAAATCGATCGCAATGCAAAATAAAACAATTAAAATATAACATTTGCGATTTACAATAGAACTTTGTAGTACCATTCCAATTAAATATAATTTATTCTTCAATAGTTTTCATGTATTTTACAATACTTCCAGCAGTTTCATTCAGATTATTAAACGGTGGCGAGTCGCTGGAGCACCTTATTACTCGCTCCAGCAGCACGCCGGCGCAGCACACAATATCATCACTGTGCGCAAGTAATCTTTGGCGCGGCGCCGACTATGAAATGCGTAACAACGGGCCGCCAGTGAAGGGAACCTGGCGAGCCGCCGGAGAACGACTATGAATACGGCTGACTGTGTTCAATGACACGCACTGTGTTCAATGATACGCACTACGCACTATGTTCAACGTTCAACAATAGGCTAGAGCTAGACAGCTAGACGATACGCACTGTGACTGTATACTGTATACGTGTATACAGTTTAAACATTCACAGAGAACTGACTTTTCCCAGAACGCAAATCGCAAATATTTCCCATTTCCCTTGCGGTTTTGAAGTTTTTTACTCGCCGTTTTAAGCACGTGCATCAAAACAGCAGGCCGCCGCGTCAAAACATCTCACGAGTAAAATTGAAACGGGTATATAATAGCCTTCCTATTTAGTACTTGTTTTTCCGAGTCATAAATGCCCGTTGCCTTAAATCCATTTACTACGCTTTCTTCTGGTATTTCACCCTCCATTCTTGTTAATATGGATGTAATCTAAGCTTTAGGAATTTTTTTCCGTCATTTTTTTGAGTCATTGGCACAGCCGACTTTGGAACTGGCCAATGCTGTCCTGCCGCTGCCAGTAGAGGAAACAGTTGCAACAGGTTGTATCAACGGTTTGTCTCCCAACACGCTCTGCACAACCTAATAAATACACACAATATAGATGAATCCAAGGAAATCAGTGAACTCAAACTTACATCCAAGTACGGCCAAGAACTAAGATTATTTATTCCCCTACTTCGCATTGTGATCTTTAGTCGACTTGTAAGTCCTTTTCATGCCGTTAAATTTTGTCAGGCACTGTACTCCATTGGTTTTATATCCTTTTGCTTATAGCACTTGAGCAATCCTCTTCCACACTTTTTTCTGACTTATTCGCCCAGTTTCTAGTTTATTTTGCTCCGACCAATACTCTTCTATTAATAGGAGAATGGCTTTATTGGGCCAAATGAATTTTGAGAACATAAGAAATTTGCAAGTCAATTACAAAATTAACCAGGAATAGAATAGGGTATTGAGATTTATGAATAACAAGCAAAGGGAAAACTTACACTCTTGTAAACTTTGAAATACTTAACCATTTACTGTTGATTCCTCCGATGCAGACCTCACCCAAGTGGCTAATATCGTCGTCGGCAATACTTGCCGCCGATGATAAGCTGCATGCACCTGAGTAGAATTATAAAAATAAAATGGAAATCTTCACCCAATTCAAATAATCCAAAAGCACATACCTAATCTACAATACATACCTGGAGAAAAAGTGCAACAGAAACTTGGGGTTTTTCTTGGGTTTTCGATATTTCCATCAACCTGGTCGCGAATTCCAAGTCTAAGAAAAATACAGGTTCGCTTATAAATTACTGCAGTGCAATAATTACGAATAAAAGTCGATTGGATAACTTACCAGTATCTGCGCGTTCTGCCTCCGCAGCCGACACAAAAATCTCGAAGGTTTCCTCTGTTTCCGGACTGAATAACCCTAAAGACACTCTCATTTTTTTGAATTCAATAATACACCGTAATAATACACTCAATACACTTCAACAATACACCAAACAAAAAAAAAAACACGCATTTTACTACCACAACAACCTATCCACGGAACCTACGGCGTACTAAATGGCGCTAACGCTCGCCAACGCTCTACCTGTTGGAAAAAAGCGTTTCATTGCGTAAGTGATGACGTATTTGCCAAAAAGAGTGACGTCAAGCAACCGCTTCATAGCGCTGGAAATATGCTCTGCAAACGAACAGTGGTGCCAAAATAGCGCAAATAGCGTGCTCCCCGATCGCACCCCTAGAAACCTAAGAACTTGAGGTCTTGTGATAGGTGCATTGGATAGGAAACGATTGTACAAACTATATGTATATAGTACAAATATATCGGTAGGCGGGTTTTCACCCATTCCTTTAAAACATTGATATTGTAACGTACTTTGGTCGGTAGGGCAGAGTCGCTGGCGGCACAACGACTCTGGCGGAAAGTTACGTCACTTATTTGGATTGGCGCAAGTTGCGGAGTTCGGGAATTCGGGAAACGGTTTAAAGTCGGTTTACCTCGGGCGCCAGATTTTTAAGGGTTAACTCCCTATATCCACGGGTGAGTTTAAACTCAGGAGAATGCCAGGGGGTCCGTGAAAATAAAACACACAGTACGGGGAAAATAAGGTTGATCTATATTACATCTATTAAGTTATTTACAGAAAATGGATTTAAAGTAAGCATGAATAAGGATATCGGAACATTAGAAATAAGCGGAAGGTCGTAATTACACTATATACAGTAGTTAGGGACGTTTCGGCAGCGGAGACAACGATTTGCCGGTTACTAAACCTTCGGAAGTTTTGGCTTCTGCGCGAAATCCGGAAAGTCGGATTTCGGAGAGGAACCGGCAACGTTGCGCTCCACGGTCGGACGGGAATGTGCGGAGAACAGGTGGTGCGATAAAAACGGTTTATTTATTGTTTGGAATTACGGAAAATACAAAATCGAATAAATGAAATAAAATATGAATAATTACTTTACAAACGGAAAGGAAATACTGAAGCTAGCTAATTAAAATAGGCGAAAATAAATGTGCAGAGTCGGTTAATAGCAGTCAGAGGGAAAAGATATCAGCAAGAGAGCGAAGCGAGCGAGAGAATTTTGAGCGGGTCTTTTAAGCGGGTGCTGAAGCAGTGAGAACGGGAAATCTAACGTGCGGAGATTCCCGGATGGGAATCTAGACAAGCAAGAGGCCTACCGGCGAATCGAACAGAAATTGTGTACTTACAATTGGAGGAGATATGGCGGTCGGTCACTTTGCGGTACGTCACTCGCGGAAAAGTCTATCACTCTCGGTTACGGCAAGAAAACTCTCGGTGCGGGAAAAACTAGAACGGCGCGTCGGAAAGAAAACGGTTCTGCGGATCACTCTCGAGAACGGAATTTTGGGTTTCGGCGGTCGTCTCTTGGAGAATCTCGCAAGAGTGGAAAGCACTTTTTGACATCTTTTCAATATCTTCGTTCATATTTAGAGCTTCCAGCCAAACAAGGAGGGGTAATTTGCTGCTCGCATTTAACGAGACAACTGGCGGTCTTTTGTTTAAACTTGGTCTTCGAAATTTGCAGGTGTCACGGCGGAGAGAGAATGGTTGTTAATTTAAATTTACGGGTTTTCTGCAAACGGTAACAGAGGGAGACAAGGGTCCTAGCCACGGAAAAATATGCTTCATTACATCCCCCCCTTTCTTCCTAAAGAAAAACAATAATTGTAACGTTTGTACGGATATTATTGTTTTTCTTGTCGGTCGGCCTGGTTTAAGGAGGAGTTTTGACTGCTGCACACGACCCAAAAACGAAAAATTATTCCCCCAACAATTTCCTGTATTCCTAATTTACCTAACCCAAAAAAAAAATTAATAAACACATCCCAGTACCCTATATCCTAGTCTTATGTGCATCGACACCAACGGGAGAGCTGGCCCACCTTCCCACAGCGTGAACAGAACAGGACAGCGGGGCGAAGACAGGTGTCTCTCCGGTGTCCCTCCTGTCCACACCTCCAACATGTCTCTGCGCGGCGCGTTGCGGTAATCGGCTTCGCCCTGGCGGAACTCGGCGTCCAGGCGGTCCAACGCAGCGAAGACCGGGAACGGATCATTTTTAACTTCTGGCATGAGGTCCCCGAGGTACCGGCTCCTTTCCTGAGGCGGTGCGGTAGCATACAGAAAGCCTCTCCGGTAGGCCGTCCTCAGGTGGCGAATCCCCTGATCCGTGGCCGCGCATTCCCGCGCTAACTCCCGGTCGGTCCTAGGCCTTGGGGAAACTGTTTGAACGGCTCGGTCGGCGGTGACGACTGCTGGAGGCGAGGCTGCGACGTCCGCGTCTATGTCCGCCCGTAGGGCGTCATCCAACGCGTGGATGACGTTCTCAATGGCGCCCTGTGCCTCGTTGATGGCGGAGATGGCCAATTGGTCCAGCTGGTCCATGGTACTAGTTAAAATGAAAAATAATTAGTAACAGGTTAGGCATAATGGACTGAGGTTAGTCGGCGGGGAATGTTATTAGAGCCGGACGTTTTAGCACGACGGGGTATTAAAAATAGAGAAAATCCCGTATTCCCGAAGCTTTAATCTTGTGTCAAACATAATAGCTCATGACGGCGGTCGGTATGGCATGGCGGTCTGCGGAATTGTCACCCGGACCCCATTCCCCCAGCTCGTGGGAAGCCGCATTCTAAGCCTTCCACTGCAACCGGGCGGACGGAGTGCAGCCAACCTGGCACGGATCTCGGGGTCATCTCACGCAGCCTCAGTCCCTCCGGCCATAAGGCCGCGTCCCCAAGAGCCACTAGGTAGGGCTCCTGGCCCTGTCGGGGGGGCACGGCGGAGTGTGGTGGTTCGATGAGGCCGGCGGTACGAGGTGCGGAGGATTGCTCGTCCTTCGGGTCGGTTTCGGTTTCGGGTTTCGGTGTGGCGGTGTCCGGGAGGGGCGGTAGCCGCATGAGGGGCGGCAGCCGCTCGGAACTAGCGGCCTCCCTCACCTTCGCCCAGCGTTCGGCCTGGGCTTTGGCGGCCAGGTAAACGTGGGGGCCGCGGTGCTCCCGGGGAGTCAGTTGCCCTTTGGGCATCTGTAGAAAACGGTTTCAGATCTTTAATATGGACCTTTTTCAGGCTCGCTCCGCTCTCTGATTTTAGGTTGTAGACGACTGGGGAGAGGACCTTCACAACGGTATACGGGCCGGAAAATCGTGGGGCGAGTTTGGCGGCAAATCCGCGGGCGGCATCGGAGAGGTTGACTTCGCGTTTAAGGACTTTATCACCCACATGGCATCGCCAATCTCGGTGTCGGAGGTTATAAAATTGACTTTGGGTGGTAAACGCCTTTGCTAGGTGAACGCGGACAAGGGAGAAAATTTCCCTAAGTTTTCCCAAACGTCCAAGCCTTGCGGTGATTTCGGTGGCAGTAGTTTCGGTCGGTGGAGCATCCTCTGGAGTTCGGAATAGTCGACGGGGCGGTTCTAGTTCACGGCCGTGATTCAACATCGCTGGGGTGAATCCGGTCGACTCGTCGGGAGGTGTTCAGGGCGAACACTAACTCATGCAGATGAGTGTCCCATTGGCGATGGTCGTTCTCGCTGAACTGTCCTATCATCACCTTCAGGGTCCTGTTCGTCCTTTCAACAGGGTTGGCTTGTGGAGTGTACGGCGGTGTTGTGCGGTGTTAGATGTCTAGATCTGCCAGGAGTTCCTGGAACGGCCGGCCGGTGTACTGAGTTCCATTGTCACTTAGTACGGTCCTAGGACAACCGAAACGGGTTACCACCTCCTCATAGAATGCCTTCGTCACGTTTTGGCTGGTGGCGCTACGGATCGCTCTAGTCCACACGTTCAAAAATAGAAAATCCAAAATTATTTTATTCCCAATCGGCAGTGAAAACAATTCGTACGACTAAAGGTCGTCGAACGGAGACCGGAGAACTACAAAAACTTATTTACAATTATTTATGTATCTCGAACAGGAAACACACAAATACGAAAATATTAATATTATCACAGTTGGAGAGAAATAAAATTTTGTTCTAAATGAAATCGGAAAGATCAATTATTATGCGGTGAAGCGAAAAATGCGGAAACGGAAAATTACAATACGTTTGCGAACAATAAAATTAAGATTAGAATTATGAAAAACCCCTCTTAATACTGAAAATGCGTAAACGGAAAATAGTACTAACAATTTCACATTGAAAGAGAAATAGCAAAATACGGAGACGATAGGAAAAACGTGCAGTGGCTAATATTCGGTAGTGCGGTTTTTACATTAGGAGAAAGTGAGAGCGAGAGCGAGAGAGCGAGCGGAAGATTATGGTGAATTAATTTTTCCCTAACACGACGAGGGAAAAATTAACTCATAGCGGTTCGGAGGGACGGACAGTTTCACGGTGTTACAGATCACTCACATATATCGGTCGGTAACGGACAATTACATAACATATACATCACAGATACATATAACAAATAATTCGGCGGGCTTAAAATTAACGGCGGTGACGATCACAGCTGACGAATATCCGCGGTACGTTCACAGTTACATATAACACAGATTTCGGCGGTTTTAAAATTAACGGCGGTGACAAGCACAGATTATGGACGATTACGTACCGCGTAACAAATAGTTACATATAGCGGCGGTCGGCGGTACGTTCACAATCAGACAATTACAAATATCGGTCGGTCGGACGGAAACAAACAACAACGGATAAATACGAATAACGGAAACAAGTAGTGGTTCTCACCTTGGATTAACTCGAGCAGAGAACGCCGGAGGGGGCGAGTGGCTTATATTCATTTAGTCTTGGTATTTAAACGATGGTAGATTGAACAGTGCCTTATCGGCCGCCATCTATCCGAGATAGGTTTGATTTCGCGATCAACTGTATAGTGGGTGGTCTACCCTCGACTCTGTAGATAAATAAAGAAAAAATTTACAAAAGTAGGTATATTTCAGTTCTAAAATGTCACATATTTTGCTACAAAAATAAAATAATGAATAAAGTTGGTATTGATGCCCTTTTCAAATCCTGGAGGAACAGTGACCCAAAACAAAAACAAAGTCCATGTTTTAGAACTAGTCAACCTCATTTAAAGAGCTTAAAAACAATAACTTTTATAACCTTTTTCTGTTTTGGGAAACTGTTGCTCCAGCTTTTGAAAAAAAGTCTTTCAGAAGGAACAGACGAAGCCACCAAACATAAATGTTTTAAAGCAATCATATACAGATTAGGATAGGTATTTTGACTTTTGTTCCAGAAATCTAATAAGTCAAACTTTGAGTCGAAGGATACAACAGGACTTGATAAATATGTTGTGAGTTCATCCACAATACTTTTTTTGTTTGTTGTCTGGTCATGTGCTAACGTTTTGTGAAAGCTTCAGAAATCATATACATCCCGAGTTGTCTCTTCTACATTACCGACTTCTTTAGGAGAATCATTATGTTTTAAGGCAGATTTAATAAAAGCAATTACATTAGCTGCGGCTAGAGGCTCTTGAAAATGAATATTTTTGAACCTCGGATCAAAGATTGTAGAGACTGCTAGAGACATTACATGCTCTGCATTACTAAACCTCTTCCTCATTTCTGCCAAAGTCAGTTCATTCAATTGTTGATTTTCTACCATTTCATTGTCCATATTACTATAAGCATGAATGGCGCAGTTAATCATGGGAATAACCCTCGACGCTGTAATGTACTGCTCTCCCGACAATTCTTTTGTCATGTACTCTGAAGGCTTTAGAGTAGAAATGATTTCTCTTATTGCCTGTAGTTCTCTTGCAGTTGGCATGGGAGGAGCAACGCGTTTTCCAAAATGAATTTCCCTCCTTAACATTATTTTGCCTTTGGCAGCTTCTTAATTCGTAGCTTAAATTAACAGAATTTTTAGCCCACAACAATACTTCTAATCTTATCTACTAAAGAAGCTATACCTTGATTGGCTAATGGTTTGTCAGCAATTAAATTGCTGACAAATTGTTACAATTGCAACAATTTTATTACTGTGGATTCCCCAATTATTTTAAATTAAATTTACCTGTTCCGCTATCTATGCGGCAGTGTGTCGTTCGCTCAACTCCTTCACATCGAGTGTGCACGATTGTCGTTGTCCATCGTCAACGATATGAGCAGTTATACCCACTCACCCATTACACCCCTCTTTGGGGATAAGGACAGTAGTGTGTATTGCCGGTGCTGGACCAAGGGGTAGTTTTTCCCCCTCCACCGCCCGAATAGGGGTGGAAACCCTTATGGAGGGGTTGTTACCCCTAATAGGGGTGAAAACCCTTAAGAAGGGGTTGTAGGCGTGCGCAATGGGTGGGGGGAGGGTTCCCGAGGGAGGGGGTGCTATCCCGAGGGATGGAAGGGTGGGTTACCCCCAGGGTGAACTACCCCTATTTAGGGGATGATTGTGACATGGAAAAATCAGCGAAAAAAACTAAATTTTTTTTTCGGAGGGGAGGAGGGTGAGGGAGGATTTTAAAGGAAATTTATTCGGGAAAAAGTTGGATGGATCGGGGTGGGATACGATCTCCGGACCTCTAGAATACGAAGCCGGCGCGGAATGCATGTGCCGACGGTAAATGTGAGGTAGAGTATGGAGATGTGTATAAGTACTTGTCATACGCTAGAGGATAGATCGGTTCGGAGTGAAATAAAAAATACTAAAAAATAGTTTACAGTTTATTTAAATCGTGCAATACCTTATCTTTATTAAAATACAATATTTCCTTAAGACACAAACTAGCTACACTATTAGTAAGATCACAATAGGCGAGAAGGCCTTCCTCGCTAGTCGAAACGGTTCTCAACTTACGAATTAAATCTAAAACGCCTCTATAATATTGCAAAAAATCGAGTTTTCCTAAACTAATTACTTGATTAGTGACAAACTTTTGATTTAGAGCACATAGTTCGCGTACATTATTTTCGGTTAAATACAATGAAACTGAGTGTTTAGAAACGACAATCATGCGTACGTCATTACATTGCTGGGTCATAAGTACGATGTTGTCATTGCATATATAGCGGAGATGAGTAATGTCATCGCCGCTGGTAAAATATCCGACGAGAAGCCAAGCCAACTGCTTCATTAACATATTCCAGTCATTAACGTTAAATTGTAGAGTTGTTCCACTGCTAATGTGTATGGCGATAGCCGGTTCGAAATTGTGAGAAATTCGGAGGCCCACGCTCACATCGAGGCCGCTGCTTGGACACGGGAAACAGGTGTGGAGTAATAGATGCGTATCTGGTGGGTCGGGCGCCGGCGGCGTTTCCTCTTCGCAGTGCGAAACATTTGCATAAAACGTCGCCAAGTCACAATCAGCGGCGGCGGCGGCGTTTTCCATCTCGTTCGCTTGCTGTCGTTACAATTGTCGCGCGTAGACTGAAGTAGGCGGCGGGGGGAAACTGGTCGAAAAGGGGTGGGTGGTAGGGGGTGATGCGGACCACCAGGGCCCTCTAAATCGAGGAAGTTGTGCGTGTTTTCCATAAGAAACAATGTTATTCGACACTCGAACACCGGTTTGTCACTGGTTTCAATGGAAAATGCGAACGGAGTCTACAAGCGATTTGAGGCGTCGATCCAAGAATCATGTGTACTATCGAAACCTAACCAACGAACGAGCACTTTGTCACCTTTTCGTCTCAAAACTTTTTCCACTAAATATACGTCGGGAGTTTTTGTTTTTTGCAATTCCTCTGTATAGAAACCACCTTTGATGGGTCTCCCCTCGAGATCTTCCAGCAAATACGTTACAGGGTTGGTTATTTGAACCTTTTTAACTTTAAATAGTTCACTCGTCCAGTTCGGCGTGTAGCTCTTCTCAAAGACATGCTTGGCCTTGCTAATACGTACTAGATCGCCCGCCTTAAACTTGCGTGAGCCTGTCGCGACCTTGAGGTGTGTATACACCGTTTCCAATAGATGTTTCTCATTTTTTGCGTTCAGAGCGTCGGAAGGTCGCATTTTAGTAACGGAATGCGTTGTATTATTATAAGTGTGCACGATTCGTGGTAGGACATCCACCCAGGCGTATGTACCGTTCAAACTAAAATATTTAAACAGTTTTTCTTTAATCGTACGGATGGCGCGTTCAGCCATAGCAGCTTTGATATGAGTATAGGACGTGTAATGATTGATGCCGTGACGTTCCATTAAACGTCGAAAGTACAAATTGAAAAATTCGCTCCCCCGATCGGATTGAAGATTGCGTGGTCTTGCTTCTCGTAGGATATCTTCGAAAGCGCTTGTCACCTCCTCGCCAGATTTCGATTTTAACGCTCTCACCCAGATGTATTTCGAGAAACAATCGATGACGAGTAAAAAATATTTGAACTGTTTATTTACTTTCGCATAGAGATCGAGTTGCCCAAGGTCGGTCTGCCACAAGTCGTGTAAACCTTTAATTATCGTGCGACGGCGGGGATAGAGTTTCCTGGCCGGTTTGTGTAACTCGTTAACTAATTGAATTTTTTCAGCTGACATTATCAGGTTTTTATCGGATCGCCTTTCTTCTTTGTCGATTTGCTAGGTGTACTGCCGGACGGATGTTGCGTACTGGGGTTGATATTGCTTTGAGAAGAGGGTAGAGGAATCGCGGGCCGCTTCGGAGCTTTTTTACTAGTAGTAGGAGTAGTAGTGGGAGGAGGCGATGCTGTTGGTAGCAGTACAATGTTGAGTTTGTCTTGTAATAAATCGATTCGCTTGCTAAGAGTGTGCATCTCAATAGCATAGGGAGTCGTGTCGAATGTTGCGAGAAATTTATTTTGAGAAGATTCTAGTTTTCTAGAAAAGGAATCTGCTACAAGTTGAATCTCGCTGCGAAGTAAGGCGATGGATTTTTTGGTAGAGTCATCTATATACTGTTTACACGTTGAAATGGAGACGAGACCCTCTGCGAGGGCAGCTGCAGTTTCACTAACTCTTTTCTCTATAGTACCCGTTTTTTCGCTAAGAACACCTACTAAGGCAGCTTCCAGTTCACGAAAGCGTCTATCGAAGTCAGTTTGTGCTTCGAGAATCACACGATCCACATAACCTTTAGTACTAGCGTCGGCATCTTCCGTAGGACTTTTCAGATTACTGATCTTAACGTGTTCGATATTAAGATCTCCCTCGGACGTACGAGAAAAAATCGAATGACTGGTGAACGATGCCGCTTTACTATGGGCGACGGTGTGAAGACCTCCCGAGCGACGACCGAATTTATCCAAACTCATCGTAAGACTGATGCAGATCGCGTACTAACCACCAATATATATATTCTATATATATATACATCCTAATAGGACGTCGACTTATCTAATGTGGTGTGTGAGAGATAATTTGTCTAAGCAATACTTTAAGTTGGTCATACAAGCTTAGATTGGGACAGGGAATATTGAAGATATCTAATGTAAACTTTCCAGATCGCGCTAAACTATTAGTAAATTCGCTATATTCATAATAAAAATCATCCTGCAGGAAATACAAAAATCCGTTAGTATATCGAAACACTGAATCTATATCGGAGGGTACGCCTCGAAAATCTTTGGAAATAAATCCATATCTGCTAGGGATGAAACTAGTCTCGTCCAATTCCAAATAAAAATCCTGTTCATAAAAGAGAAACGTTTTACCCCTGTAAGTGTTTACGACGGCGATTAATTTTCGGTCAAACTGATTGTAGATATCCGTATATTTTACACTGCGTTTGAACCTAAGTTTAGGTAGTACTTCGAATACTATTATGTTATCCTCTAAGAATAACACGATTTCATCATTAGGTCTCTGATACACCGCGGTGATTTCGCTAAAGCGTTCCGGGATGAAATGTAGAAACTTGTTAAGATCCAATGCTTTAGAGGACATATTTCCAGATCTGAGATCTAGAATCCACACCCAATTTTCATAAATACTATATAATTCCTCATTCAAGACCAAAAAGGATAGTTTGTCATAGCTGTTTATGGTGCAAATTTCGGGTTCGGCCGCCGGCATTGGTGTCATCCGTGTCGTAGGTCTAGGTGATGTCGACGTTGTAGCCTTCTTCGTCGTCGTCGTGGTGGTGGTGGTGGTCGTAGTCGGCGGGGGCGGACCGTATAACAATTGAATTCCCTCTATATCATCAGTATGAAAGTGTAGTGCTTCCCCCTGATAGTAGGGAAACATTACAGCGGAGGTATTAGTGGAATGGTCTAGCCCCAACGTATGACCAATCTCATGAAGTAATATAGGGAACAGGGAGGGTTTCTTTTTGTTCGCAGAAACTCCTTGTATATCCATACTCCAATTTAAAGCAGCATTTACATGAATTTCGGCAGGTGCCGCTCCCGGATTGGGAGAATATGCGTGCGCATAAACTTCTGTCCTCAATTTCATGGGGCATGAATGATTTCTAGCATCCATATCATGAGTTTTATCTTTAAATGTAATGGAAATATTTGCGGCGTGTAAATCAGAGACGAATAGAAATTTTAAATTTGTTATCTTCTCCCACGCCTTGAAAGCCTTCTGACTAACAAGTTTGCATTTATAAAAGTCTCGCGGTGTTCGTAGTGTCCACTTTAGGGTACTACCCCGTGGCCATGCTGTGGGATATACCGCAAATTCGCTGAGATCGGGCATCCCGCATCTGGGTGTTTCGAGTAATTCGCTAGTTTGGTTGTTTACTTCTCCGTCCTGCGGTAATTGGTAGCGTTCTTGAAATAAGGACAATGCTTCCGAAACATTCCCATCACCATTTCCTATCAAGTAACCATACTCTCGAAGATATTCATCTGGGCTCTCCGCACGCACTGCTGACACCAACCCCACCACCGACACAACTAGCAGCTGCAGCAACATGGTGGGAATACTTCCGGAGCGACGTCCTAATACATCCAAACTCATCGTACAACTGAAGGCAGATCACTTACGAACACTTAATATATAACGTTCGCCTCGCGAAGTTCTTCGAGGATCGAAAGAATTTCATTATCATGTGATATGGTATTACCAGCTTCTTTGGATGCGTACAAAAGTCTTAATCTGTCTACTAACTCATTAAAATTATCAAAGTAGACGTATTCGGTAGACTTGGTATTATAATGCATATTGGGTAAAATACCTCCACGCTTACGGAAATTATATGGGGGTGGTTCTTCACGTCTCGGTTTAAGTACTTTTCTATATGTAGAGACTCCTTTCGAGGAGGAGGAGGAGTCGAGAAAAGCATTCGTGGAGGCGCTTTTCTTGGAGGCTATGGTAGCATCTTCTGCTTCAGCATCACTAAAATCATCTGTTTCATCATCATCATCATCATCATCATCACCACCATCTTCCTTATCGGGCATCTCTGCATCGACGCTAGCAGTAGGAAGCTCTCGAAAGTGTAAGCGTTGTCTTGGGATGCGTGGAGTGGAAGCGTTTACCGGACTTATCCATTCGGTTTTAGGATGTAACAATGGGGGTGGTGTTGGCGGCGACGACTTCTCACGCTTTCTCTTAACAGACTGTAAAGTAGGCTCAGTAGGCTTTTTCGTAGCTTCAACTAGTTCAGTCAAAGGTTTCGTTATCGGGGCAAACAGTTTCTTCAGTGTGGCATCATCCTCAGATCGTCCTAGTTTGATAGCCATAAACTTTTTTCGTACGGAGCGAGACAGTTCGCGAACTTTTTTCGCTCGCGCCGCCTCGGCATTGCTAAACGGTGGTCGCATGATTACTAACGATTACTGTGCATCCACCCGTATATATTGATCGAACCCTCTGCGATATCGACCGGCATTCAAATCGAACTCCTTTACGATGACGAGAGGAGTAAACGTGCGACTCCAACATGCAGAACACAATCGTTTAAAGTGCTCAAAGCTCATATCTGGAGATACGTGCTCATCGAAAACATGTCTTAAATTAATATCGTCCTGTTTGAATAAGACAAGAACATTACAATTATCACGTACCAGCTGTTTTGGCACTTTGGAATATGTTTGACATAGGTATGCTACATCCACGTTCCGATGCCTCCCCATCGAGAAATAGGCCCTTACCACGTGTTGCTTTTCGCATGCCACATCGTCGAATAAAAATATTGAATTTCGACGTGCTTTGTCGGGATCCATGACGCTTTCATTGTCCGAATACGCGAAATAGCCCATACCTTTCACGTTCTGCAACACTTCCTGTAACAGCTGATATTTGGGCTGATACAATGATCTCGAATACACGTAGACGTTACGAAACTTTAATCCATTCTTATGAAACAGTAGCGATAACATGGCATTCGTTTTACCACATGCTGATGGGCCGGCGAAAACAGCTCGAAAACAATTCGGAAGTAGTTCACTGTGTTTAATCGACGGCTTGCTTGCGTCTACAAAGTCCAAGTTGTCGATAGGCAGTGCGGGTGCTTGTTGTACCGCCCGCATTCTTGCAACTGACAGTCAGGTATGGGTCTACCGCCTATAAATAGGGTGAGACAGCCGAGGTTAGTATCATTTGGGATGATAGTGTACAAAGGTGAGGGTGTGTTGAATACTCTAATCAGTAAGTTGCCCTTCGAATTACACATCCCAGGGTACGAATTTTGTGGTCCAAATACCCAATTAGACAAGCGATTGGCTAGGGGTGACCGCGGGGTGAATGCCCTCGACGCTGCCTGTAAATCGCACGATATTAGTTATGCGAAAAGTTCCTCTTTGAAGGATAGACAGAAAGCTGATCGGGAATTGGAGCATCGTGCGTGGGAACGCGTGAAAAGCAAAGACGCATCTGTGGGAGAGAAGACAGCGGCGTGGGTTGTGACGACCGCCATGAAAGCGAAACGGAAGATCGGCATGGGGCATCGCCCGATATCGTTTAAGGCCCCCATTCACTGGGCAATTTTGCAGCAACCAAGTTGATCGATAAAATTGCTTCTAAATTTCTTGGAAATTGGGTTGCTCCAGAACTGGCCATTTATTAGGCGACATTCAAGCAATTTGGTTGTCAATTAATCTTTCTGGAAATGAATTTCAGTTGCTATTTGTTTAGTAGACGGCTGTATAGTAGTGGTTATAAAAACCACTGAAAATAATATATTCGTACAAAACACCTAGAAAGTACAAAATATACGCCCAAATCAAGAATTTCCTACACTCTCCTGTTCACGTACTAAATTAAAAATAGTTGAGCAACCCGGTTGCTGATGTCTACTGATTGGGCGATCCTCGTGCAACCTCTTTAAATTGCTGGCAATCGCGACCCGATTCACCTTCCGCTCTGTAAATCAAAAGATTGCTTGGCAACCACAATATCGCTTTCAATTTGATTGAAATCGCGCATTAACCTGGAGATCTTTCGGCAATTTGATCGAAAGCGACCAGATCGCTCGATCGGATTGCTCGTTTATCGTCCAGTGAATGGGGGCCTTTAGAAGAAGCGTTGTAAAACCCGTCGCGCGCCTTGTAAAAACCTCAATGAAAACAACAAACACGCCGATAAGCGCGGCCGGTCTGAAGCCGTCTGCTTCGATCGCATTACGCGCGGCTCGCGCCGCTGTGAGAAAGGCGGGCGGCCGGAAGCGAATTCGCGTTCCTCGCATTTTACCGTATGAAAGTAAATCTGGAGGAATTTTACCCTTACTACCCCTCTTCGCAGGATTGAGCGCTTTAGGGACAATTACAGGGGGTAGTGCGGCCGTCGCGAAGACAGTCGTCGATGCGAAGAATGCACAAAAAAAATGGAAGAGCAAAAACGACACAATAAAGCCATGGAGGAAATCGGAGCCAGGGGGTCCGGATTGTATATATGGAAGTCACCTCGAGGATTTGGTGTGTATATTAAAAAGCAGCAGGGACGCGGATTGTACGTGAAGAAGCAGACAAAAAACCTTTAAAGCTACCCAATAGAGCTCTATACGATCGTGAAATCATTAAATATGTCGATAAATTGAGAATCCCCTACTTTAGAGGGGTTTATATGCGTGATTCCCTACCAGAAAAACCGAGACACAACGAGAGCGCCATCGTCAATTTAGATACAGCGAAACATCCGGGAACGCATTGGGTAGCATACAAGAAACGGGGTAATGTCATCGAATATTTCGATAGTTTCGGTAACCTGAAACCGCCGCAGGAACTCGTCCGATACTTTGGTGGGAAGTCAGTGGAAATTTTCTATAATAGAGACCGTTATCAAAAGTTTTCCGCGAGTAACTGCGGCCGTCTATGTCTCGAATTTCTCTATAAAACGTGAGTAGGGACCGGTTCGCTGTTTAATCATGTCCGAGACGTTCACGTTAAAGAGTCGAACATCAACTCTCTCCATAGATTTCCAAACACCCATCCACTTAGAGAAGCATTCTGCGTACGGGTTGGCTTTACTCGGCTTCTATTCATACAACACTATTCCGAATATAGAGGACGGTACGAAATTTAAGTATTATTCGAAAGGGAACGTCGACACACCGCACTTCATTAGCATTCCGACAGGTACTTACGACATTGTCGATATCGAGAAGTACCTTAAAACGTTTCTGATACCGGAAAACAGAGCAGGTGACAGTGCCGACGACGACGACGACATATTCTTTTTGAGAGCAAACAATAATACGTTAAGGTGTGAAATATTTCTGCGAGATTACGATATTGACTTTCGAGCCGGGTATACCAGGATCGCGAAACTTCTGGGATTCACTCCTAGGCTATTGGAAGCCGGAAAAGTGCACCAGTCTGACTTACCCGTCAACATTGTGAAAGTCCGCACCATACACATCGATTGTAATATAATCGGTGGTTCGTATTACAACGATCGCCCGTCGCATACCTTATACGAGTTTCCCACTAGCTCCGACCCAGGGTTCGCTATCGACGAAGTTCCTCGCAATCTAGTATATTCCACAGTGATTCCACGTGAGATAAGTAATATCACATTAACGGTTCTGGATCAAAATTTTGAACCTATCAATTTTCGCGGTGAAGAGATTCTCATTAGATTGGAATTAAAAAGATTGTAGATTGGAAGTAAAGAAGATGGTCTTAGTCTTGGGTGATTACTATAAAAGAGGTGTGGTGCGGAGTGTAACAGCAGTAGCAAAAAACCGTTCGAGGCGACGGCATCAGAGATTGTCCCGAGCGAACGCTACATTTCTCCACGCCATCGGATATGTTGTCCAGCCGGATTTTCGACCTATATCCGAAGCTTCAAAACGATGACACGATAACGAGTATAAAACGCCACACGTACCATCCATTCGTGAAATCCTATCTCAAGAATGATATTCTCGAAATTACGGTGACGCGAAACGACGCTTTTCTCAACCTCTACGACTCCACACTAAAAATCTATGGGAAATTAGAGAAGAAATCCGGCGATGGAGAGGTCACATTCGTAAATAACGCAGTCGGGTTTCTATTCGATAGCATGGCATATCTCCTGAATGGTATCGAAGTAGAGCACGTAAAACAGCCGGGTCTAGTGAGTTTGCTTCGCGGTTATCTCTGTTACAATGCCAATGAGAGCAAATATTTGGATAAAGGTAGTTGGGTGTTTCCCGAGAAACCCCGCGTGAACGCAGACGGGACTTTCATTTGGCTCATCCCCCTCGCACATTTCTTCAGCATATTCAACGATCACAAAAAGGTAATGTTCGGAAGACACACCATTCGCGTTGTTCGCGCTCGTAACGATGACAATTGCGTTCTGGTTACTGGAGCAAATACCACCTATGACATAACGATAACTGACATGTTATTGAAAATCCCGCACGTCGTTCCCAACGTTGAAACTAAGCTGGAACTGTTGAAATCCATAAAAAATGATAGACCGTTCATAATCGCATTTCGAACGTGGCAGTTACACCAGCTACCCGCTCTGAATGTGGGTTCCACTAATGCCGTTTGGTCGATCCAAACGATGAACAACCAACATCCACCCCGATACGCAATCATCGCATTCCAGACAGATAGACAAGATAAAAAAACAGCGGATAATACAAAATTCGATAATCTGAACATATCCGATATATGTGTGAATTTATCTGAGCGATATCCATACGAACCACTAAATTTAAATTTCGAAACCGGCGACTATGGTGAGATTCATGATAGTTATGTGGATTTTAACACTAGCTACAAAGGGGACTATTTCGGCTCGAAGCAACCATTACTCGATATGAAACAATTTAAAGATACGACGCTCTTCGTCGTCGATTGTTCGCGCCAAGACGAGCAGATTAAATCCTCTATCGTCGACGTCTCCATCGAGTTTCAAGCGCGGACCGGATTTCCTGCGAATACCAAAGCGTATTGTATCATTATTTACGAAAGCGTGTACGAAGCCACGCCCCTTAGTGAGATGGTGAGAAGCATCTATTAGTCGCAATCACACACTCGACCATGAAGGTACTCCTAGCCGACATTCAGGGGTTTACGCTCACGAAGAATTCTTCGCCGGAATTTTTTGCAAAAGAATTGGCAATTTATGATGGAACTCGCATGAATCATTACGTGTTTGAGGAACCTATCCCATACACTAACCTCTCGAACTATGATAAGAAACAAGTTCAGTATTGCACCAGACATATCCACGGACTCCGCTATACTTCCGGTTATGTACCCTACGAAAAACTCGACGCCATCCTTTTGACCGACATTCGTGATGCTGACATCGTCTACGTACGAGGACATCAAAAAAAATGCTTATTCGACGCTCACCTACACAATCGAGAGACGACGACGACGACGACGGCGACGGCGGCGACGAAGACGATGCAAGCGAAAGTTGTCAACACCGAACACCTTTCAGACAGCTCCCCGGATACATTCAAATTTCACCGTGACCTTCCGCTGTGTATGAATCATCACTCGCATTCTTTTTCTATGTGTGCTATACGCAATTGTTATACATTATACTCTTGGTTCTTACAATATGTTCCACAATAAATAAATATATAGATAAGAATGAATTTTGTTTCATTTCTCAGTAGTCCTCCAAACATGATCGCGTCCAGGTCCCCCTCCTCCTCCTCCTCCTCCACCGGTTTACTACTGCTACTCTCGGCAGTACTGAATAATATCCTCTATATTTCCACGCCGCACGCTGCAAAGGATGTGTTTATATGTTTCGATAGACATGCCATTTGGCCGGAAAATTGGGTGCAGATGGAATCCTTCACATACAACCAGTACACACCGACATTGATGACGAAATTACCGGGCAATGCTACAAGCTACAAAATACGTGTCGTCTACCAAAATCGCACGTTTGAAGATTCGACATGGTGGAACCTAACTAGCGTGCGCCCTACTCCTACTACTAATACTACTAATACTACTACGCCCTCGACGACGACGACGACCACCCAACAATCGAACACTATATATTTTTTGGCGTGCTACATCGCTTTCAGTGTATCAGTGCTGCTTCTTATCGCTGGAACAAGAACATTCGTCTGTCTGTGCTCGAAATATGGAGCTGAACGAATTTTTTATTAAATACGAGGACGTACTTCTACCGCGACATAGAGCACAACTTTTCTATTTGCAACGAGCTCTAAATGTCGAATTGGAAAGGATGCAGACGTCCGCGCGCGGACGCCATTATGTGAGCTGCCCTCGGGCGCTGAATTGCAGCAGCAAGGAATGTCCAGAGAAGTGTTTGTGTACCGATCGACTATTTCACCGGGACGACATTAAAACCGCCATGAAAAAAATTATGAAATTGTATAGCGACCTATATGGAAATACACGCGATTAAATGTCGTCGCTCTTTTCTTTTTGTTCTGTTTCCTTGAAAGCCTCGAGTTTCAGCCTTCGTACACACACACACACACACACACACACACACACACACACACACACACACACACACACACACACACACACACACACACACACACACACACACACACACACACGCACACACACATGCATGCATGCAAGTTCTGACAAGTCCTCGCCGGCGACGAACTTTTTTTTTTCGCGTAAGTTCACCGACTCGCACCACCCTTCACCACCCCCCCAGCGGCACGCAATTCCTCATCGCTCTCGACTTGTTGAAACTTGCGCGCGAGGGATAAGTTAGTCTGTGAGCCGCCGCCCCCACCACCAGCTCAACCCTCGGATTCAGTCTTCAGTAACGGTGTTCAGAATACACACGCACGCACGCACCTCTCTCACACTTTCCAAACAAC
The DNA here is from genome assembly GCA_946251905.1 of Cryptocephalus moraei. Classification (NCBI taxonomy): domain Eukaryota; kingdom Metazoa; phylum Arthropoda; class Insecta; order Coleoptera; family Chrysomelidae; genus Cryptocephalus; species Cryptocephalus moraei. The sequence goes on from OX276459.1 coordinate 9,927,292, forward strand.
AACAACAACAACGAGATGGAAGTTACCGAATTTTTGCGGCAATACGCTAGCTATGTCACGGAAGAGCACAAGAAAGAACTCCTAGACCTTCAGCATCTCCTAGACAACCGAGAAGCACAAGAACGACGTGATTCCAAATATGGGAGACATTTTGTGAGCTGTCCTTGGTCCAGCGATGCTAGCACAGAGGGGCCAGACACGTGCGACTGCGTCTCATGGAACTGGGAACGTCGGAGAATCGAGAAGCATATCCAGACGATTATTGACATGTATTTCCAACTTTTATCGAGAGTCGAAAATAAAACGTTTTCTTAAACTCGTTCGTTCGTTTTCTTTATTTCTAGCTACAAGATGAAAGGAAACACACACACACACACATAATTCGAAGGTATTACGTTTATTATACGCAAACAGTGCGTCACAGCGCCTACACCTATATATTATACATTTTTTTGGTGTATTTTTTGTTTTGTTCCACACACACACACACACACACACACACACACACACACACACACACACACACACACACAGGGTGCTAGCGGAGTAGCAAGCATGACATTCATACAAGTTCTTACAGTACAAGTACAAAACATTCTTGATTACTGCTACAGTTTTTACTATCTAATAGAGTACACACACAATATATATTCGAGTACAAAATGGTAGAGCGTTACGCTTGTGTTTTTTTTTTGTTTATGGTATTTACTTATGTTGGAACACGCATAGGACTGTGACTATTCGCCCGAACCGCTTAAACATGCTAACCGCCTTTGTGTTTTTTTGATGGGCCTTCGTCCGAAATGAGTCGTTTAAGCGGTTTAGTCGAAAGGCTTTCCCGTTCCACACGTTCTAGGGAATAGTGTCCGAGAGCAAAGACTATGTATATTATAGACTGCTCATGGGGCTAAAATAGCATTCTTTTTGTCAAAGGCCGCGCGATGGCAGTACTAGTAGTCGAAAGTAAATCACTTTCACTTTACCATCACTTCGCGACACTCCGGACTCCTCAAATTTTGGTCGAAATCTAAAAATAGACTGCGGTGCTTCACGATTTACGATGTAAAGCTTGTGCCGTTTTAAGGATACGTGTTAACAAATACTATTAGGCTTTAGGGTTTTAGAGAGGAAATTTTTATTAAACATTAATAAACGCTTCAATAAAGTACTTGCGGACTACGGAAGTCCAGCAAAAAGAGCCAAAATTAATGTATTAATTAAAAATGTAAAAGTTGTGCTTTTAAATAATAATTAGTGCAAATCATCCAAACTTTCGTAGGATATACCTAAAGGTCAAATTTTATTTGTTTTGGTATTGTTTATTAGCGATTAACAGAATAAACTGTTCATAAAATAATTTTAATTGTTAATAAACAATGAAAAAATAGTTAAAATTTGACAGTTTAACAATGTATGTATGTTTATCATGTAGTAAATTTTAATTTGCAAATTAATTTGCTCTCTTTATCTCATTTGCGTGATTACTCCTAAACAATGAAGTACTATATTAAAGCAATTATTTAATGATGATCCAAAGATTTATTAGTAATTTTTAAATGCTAGTGTACAAACAGTAACTTTTACTGTTTAAACGTTTTCGGGGATGGTAACTTTGCTTTAAGTTCATTTGCAATTACTTGAAAATTAAGCGGTTCTTAAACCTAAATCATTACAAACATTCCAAGAAAACGAATTTATGTAAAATTGTTTCAGTAAAGTAATTTCCAATCCGTAGCTTAACTAGAGGCTTGGACCTAGAGTTACTCGCCTTTAGCACTCTAAGAACACTTACACCCGGTTTCATAATGCAGTTAAAGTCCACTTTAACTTAAAGTTGACCTTGACTGTGGTGCTTTCATGACTTTTACTACTTCTAACGTCACAGTTAAAGTCAACTTTAAGTTAAAGTGGACTTTAACTGCATTATGAAACCGGGCGTTAGGGATTTAAATCACTTTAAAGATAGAACTTTTAGGAAGAGGTAAAATTTCTGAGAAACAGTATATGCTTAACGGGATAAATATAGAACATTACACTAGGTCCCTTCATTTACCTAAGTGTCCGAAGTTATTTAAGATAAGGGATTTGAGGGATTTTAAAGAAATCGGGATACGTATATTTTATTCGAAACCAGACGTTGTCTGAAGGATTAGACCGATTTGCGCTCGGCCGTTTTACGCTCCTACCTGAAATCGACCGTTTTGCGTCCCGATAAGTAGGTATAGCTACTAAGATTATTATATCTTCTGCGCGTCAAGATTTATAGATAATAAGATTCATTTTCGTATAAAATATCTACCCGTCAAAATGATTATATATATACTGGTACAATTACCAGAAAAATAAAAATGATATTGGTATTCTACATTTACTCTAATTTGTGAATAAATGCCAAAGTTTCAAGATAATGTCTTATGTCCTTTAAATTTTGAAACGATTCTAAGATTTTGGAAATTCGTTCGTCAAGTAAAATGTATGCATTCTTTCGTCTTTTTGCTAAAAATGCTAAGGTTATATGCAGGCGTATATCAGAATCTGTGATACTCCGATACTTTGAACATGCCTCCATAAACATTGATCAAAATGAAAATTGCAACCGAATATTTGGGTGTTCGGAAAATACTCTTTTAGGACATTAATTACCGCTTGCTCAAAATCAATTTTTATTAATGTCGGTTTCCAATGCGGCAATTTTTCCTTAATGAAAGAAAAGAATAATTCATAAGTTTCGTTGGTCTTATTTGGAAGCAATGCAAATAGTACTGCTATTATTTTTGTTTCATTTGTTGTGCTCCGATATCAGTACTTATTTATAAATTTGTGTGAACTGCTTGCTACAACTTTTAAATGTGCCATCCATAAATACTGTCGGTTAAAATTTCTATAGCTTTTTTACTTGCAAACTCGCAATGGTATCGTTTTTTATCTTACCTAAAATATGCAAGCTGCTATAAAAAATACTATTCCATTTTTTTTTAAATTTATATTAATCACGTCGAAGATATAACAACGAAATTTTGAAAAAAAAAGTTTGTTAAATGTTCATATTTTCATGGCAGGTTATGTGGTAATGTTCTGAATAGTGCTGTGTTTTCCGATTCTTAGTATGTTTCTGCTCTAAAAAGAAGTGCACCTAACATCATAGCATAAAAGAAAAATAAACAATGTCACTTAAAAAAATTTAAAAAAGCAATTATTTGTAATTTGTATGATAGTACGGTAACAAACATTGTATTTATGGCGCATTTATTATTCCGAAGTTTTCTAATAAGTACCTAACTATCCTGAACCACAATCCTGAACCATGTAAACGAGCGAATGGCTTATAAAAATTTTATATTTCAAACTAATTAACTGTGCCTAAGTGCTATATCACTAAAATTTTCAATACCAAACATATCGGATTTAGATTTATATCTACTATTGCATTCGTCAACTTTTGTATAAAACATATCTTTGAGAAATGTACAGAGAAAAAGTTATTTGCAAATATTTGAAAATTTTGACGTTTGTATTTTTTCACACCTCGTATGCATTTTTTTGACACATCGTGTGTTATATTACTATATATTCTACCCTTAAATCTACCTTTCAGCCTGGCATGCCATGGGGTTTTTTATTTCGACAAAATTGCTTTGGCGCAATTACGCATTTCATACAATAATAAGTTTTAATTTATACAGAAATACAATCAATAAAAAGATTTACAATTGATCATTCATAAATCGTGGAGACCCACAACTAACAATTATTAATTAATTGTTAATCGCAAGTTTTCACAATAAAATTGTAATATCTAACGCATTTTTAATTGTAAGATGTGGGATTGCCAATTAACTAATTGTTAATTTTTAATCGTCTCAATTTAATTTTTCTCAACACTGCGCTGTAAGCTTTTCTTAATTCTTGCATTTAATGGCTTATTTCCTGTTATAACCTTGTAACTATTCCTAAAATCCCTAAAATCTATAAAAGCGGTAATCTTTGGCAATCCTGTTGAATTAACCCTGATGCAGCTGCGCCATCTATTGGTTAGTAGCTACAAAGATAGCCTTTCGGAAGCCGATGGAGCTGGAGTTCTGAGACTCCAGCTCCAAATATGTTCGCCTCGCTTTTAACGGCCACGAGCGGTCTATAATATACATAGTCTTTGCCGAGAGCCAGCGTTGCAATCCCATCGTCGCAAACATGACGTTTATCATCACTCGCATCTAAAGCTATTTTATTTTGCTCCAGCGTGAAAACGTTATGTTTGATCGATCGTATTAACGTTTGCGTTTTTCTTAGTGGTCCCCTGCCTAACAAACAAGTTTTGTAATCATCGATCGAAAGGGTTTTTGTAATCGCTTTGACGAGGCCTTTCGCCTTACAAATTTCCTTTGCAGTCTTATGGACTTTCAAAGCATACATCTTTGCTCTCAAACCGACGAATTCCTCCAAAATTTCCCCTTTCAATTCATCTTTAATTAAGCCAATTTTTTTCTTATTTACCAACTGGTAGCCATACGGGTTATCTTCGGCATAATCAGAAGTATCAAACCACGTGTGAACGTCGTTTCTTAAATCCGCGTATAAATCTTCCGTGATAATTTTGTAAATGAGTGAATCGGTATCGGTGTATAACAGGCGAATGCGTTCCAAAGGGAATTTAGATTTCATAAATTCGTAATGAAATTTATATAGTTGCGTCTTAGCAACATCCAAAATTGCAAAGCCTACTGCGATCGGTTTATTAAATAGAATTTTGCATTTTCTCATCTCAACTGCTATGCAGTCTTCGTCGAAGATGACGCGATCGTGAAAATTTGGTTTCGACATGTAATAGTTCGCGCCGTAAGCACCATCAAAGACAAATGCGGTTATAGACTGTCGGCGCAATGATGTAAAATGCAGACCCTAAAAAGAAGCTCGCCCACCAAAGCGAGCTTCCCTCGAGAGATTCAGAGATAACACTCGCAGCGGACACCGATAGATGGTGCGGTTAAATCCACGGTGTTGCCAGATGTGTAACACCATACCTTTAAGCGAGCTTCCCTTGAAACGGTTAGGGGATGCTCTCATGTAATCTCTTCGACAGAAAATTTATTATTGTGTTACGACCTACGACCTTTTATTTAATAAAAATAATAGTATGTAGTCAGGAGGCTGCATACGCTATGAAAATCGGTTTACAGTAGACGAATTTTAGGTTATTAGTTTTATTTATGCTTTAAAATACTGAGCTTTTTGCTATTGCAATGTGTTGATTTGGTAGATGATACAGACCATTTACAAAATTTATAAAGATTTGTTGTAATTAGTTTATTAATTAGGAATAACTTATGTTCGTAGCATGTTGACGGGATCGCTAACCACTCCGGATGTATACTTGTAATAATTTTTTGGTTCAATTTGCAACTTACCGATTCTTGATGTAAAATGAGTTCAAAATATTTACAAAACGTTCGCATTGCATTATGCACTACATCAATTAATTCGTCAGACGGTACCTTTAAATTTATATCAGTATTATTAAAGCTTTCATAATTTTTGTTTAATAAAAAAATTTGTTTGGGATCATTTAGACATTCAGTGGAATTACTTAATAACATATTTTTTTTACATAATTCACAACAAAATTTTTTAATGGTTACGTGTGCTAAATATCCAGCATAATAAACTACAGAACATGTTTCAAGAGGACCATTATTTGAAATGTTGATTAAATTTGGAGCACTATTGTCGATATCACCATCACAATTATTGTCAGTAGAATTGTTGGGAAATGCCACATCGGAATTTATTTCAAACGATTGGTTCAACATATTTGATTGTAGGGATAAAGTTTGATCCTCATCTTGCAAACAGTTACTTGCATCTGTAGGAGTTAGTAAATTTGATATAACCTGAATACGAAATGCTAAACGGAAAAATTTAGCAGTTGGGTTTAATGACCACCCACCTTTTTGCCTTATGATAGAAAAAAAATTTTCTAAGACGTCTTGGTTCAGGCGATTAGTTCTTAAAAATATAGTATTACCACATTTGTTCTCATCTTCGTATAACTGAAGAATTGCAGAAATAGACTGTACAAATCCATCGAAACAATATGGTCGAGATGGGCTTTTTTTGACAAAATCGATTTTGGTAATTTTTTTAAATATATTCAAGCCTTCATTCAATATTTGCTTTACTTGAGGAGACTTCTCATTAAGGGAACAATTGAATGGATTGGAAGAAAATGGTTTTTTGCTATTTAAAGCGTCAAATAAATTATTCATAGTTTTTAAAAAATGGGCTGTGTCGGTACCAACAGTTTTATTAATTAAATTGTAGTTAACAGCAGTTTGCATGGCGGCGGAAAAGGTATTGGAAAAAACCTGCAATGCTAAGTAACAAGACATTTTCTGAAAGGAATTGGGATACATATGCTTATTGGTTATTTTGGTTAATAGTCGAGCTGTATTAGACTTTAAATCAAGGTCATAAGTCTGCCTCATAATGCTAAATGTAAATAGTTTATCATCTAATTTTAGATTACCATTTAACATATTATTGCGAAGACTTTTGAAGAGATGGGGAATATCATATATTGAGTAAACTCTGGTATTTCTAACAAAGAAAGAGTAACTGTTTTCAGCAGTAGCCCCTAATTTTTTTATTGTCGATCTGTTTCCACTACTTTGATCACAAACTACCGCTTTTGGAAGAAAACCAATATCCAGAAGTGTACTTGTTACAAAAAAAATTAGTTCTTTTAACTTTTCGGGAGGAGTTGAATTTCCACTAAAATAATAACCTAACGGTAATTTCCAGTTGGAGTACAATCCTCGAAGAAAAAACACCAAAGCATGCTTAGCTAGAGTTGGATCTCGACCAAGATGACCGAAGTCTTGACACCCTTCCACTATATCAAATTTTTTTGTGAACTCCAAGTCCGTTTTAATAGCCATCTCATCAAAAGATAAAATACATTTTTTTTCACATTCTTCCATAGTATTGCACTTCGCTTTTAATTGATTTATAACCGTTTCGTCAATTCCAGTGCGAAAATTACATTTTCCTACCCACATGCGAATAGTAGATGGAGATGGCATTGAAAATCCTTTACGCATTAAAAATTTATATGTTGAGGGAGATTTGTAGTAAAAAGAAATGGCAAAATCTTTTTCATTCTGAGTCCATGGTTTTCTCGTCCCTTTAAGTTGCATAGCAACAAATACCCGGACAACTTTTGATTTAAAATCGGATATTTTGAACAAATGTTGTTGTTTCTGTTTTAAAGATTTTATTTTTGCCGCATAATTCTTACATTTTTTAGTTTGAAAACAAATAGATTTTATCAACTTTTCTTCCTTTGATGTGTCTGGCACTGAAACTGGAAGATCCGTAATGGACGAAACAATAGGGGAAGTATTATTTTGTATCATGTTTGTAGAGCTAGTGGCCTCCTCCATTGACAAACGTGCTTTTTTTGGTAAATTACCAATACAATCAGATAACCTCGAATAGGTTCGTTTGGGTGTTAAGACTCGATATTCCACAGTGTCTCTTGCATAATGAACTGGTACCGCATGATTTTTTAAAAAACGCCTGTTTTCCGATTTAAAATCAGTTTCCTCAGAGAAATGTTTTATGCACAAATATTTTTGTTTTAATTGCTCTGGCAAGAGGCCTGCAAGACTTGCGTTCCCACAATTAATTATCCATTTATTGCAAAGTGCTTTATCTCGAGAAGGGAAACGGAACATTCGAAGTCCCGGATTGTTTTTACGGGTAGCATTACAATTGAGATATTGGCATTTATTTCCTGCCATTTTCACCGGATCAAAAAAGCCCACTAAGACGCAAATAAAAACTAAACCAAGAAATATACAACAAAAAACAAAGGAAACCAAAATTAAACGAATCTAACGCTAATCTAAAACTATCTCTAAAACCTCTTACTTACTTACTAAACCATTAAGTACAATACAAAACTAAAATTTACTCCGTAGCAAGTTAAATCTCTTACCAAAGCACTAAACTACTAATTACACTACAACACAAAACTTACTCACTACCAAAAACAAACACCGAAACACCAAAATCACTATGAAATACCCAATAAATCAGACAAAATTCGAAAAGGGAATAATTTTTGCTTCGTTGTAAATTTTCTTTTATAATAAGTACAGAATCTCCCTGGCTGGTGATTAACCTATTTACGCGACCGGATTGGACGTAACGTTTACCTGCAGGTGATAATCATTTGGGACATTTACCTGCTTGATAACTCAATTTTAAAGATATTAGTGCAAGAAATTCTGGGAAGTTATTGTGATTTATTCCCAGAACTATAAAGCTGAGTAAAGATATCTAGAAATTTCTATTTATCTATTTGTTGCTGTTTTTTTATCAGATCGTCAAACTACTTAAATGATGAACTATTTTTTTTTTGAGAAAGTACATTTACCGTAAGAAATAAAAATGTAACTTTAATGGAGAACATCTTAATGAAGCCTCAAAAACATACAAAATTTAGGGCAAACATGTTGTAAATTTCGCTCAAAAATTTCAGGAGTAATGTGTTCCACTTGAGCGCAAATTATTTGTCGTAGTTCGTGTAAATTATTTGGCATACGAATATAAACCTTTGATTTTAAATAACCCCCAGAAAAAAAATCTATTTTATTTCACTTCTGACGATCCTAAGCGTTTGCTTTCTCGAAATAAATAGAGTTACTATCATTTCACTATTGAAAAATTGTACTTTTCAAATATCATTTTAGTGTGAAAAGTGCAATTTTAATGCAATTGTGCGAAGAATAAAAAATAGATTAGACCTGATTCGACCAAAAGTAGCTATCAGTTTGAGTGTTTTTTTTTTCACGAAACAATCTTTCATTACCTTAGTTACAGTGATTTCTAAGATAGTTGGATTGTAACTTTGAATAATTCAGAATCTGACACATTTTGATATTTTTAAAACATCCTAATTATTTGTGAATGAGAAAAAATCTTGTATCATACAAGTGTGAAAAGTGCGTTTAAGGTACTTGTTTGAATTACAGAACAGCTTTTATATCATAAGGTGGCTAAGTGAAAAATTAGATTGACATGTCAGAGCGGTTTGCTTGAAAACATTATTAATTTTTTTTTGAATTAAACATTGTGTTCCTTACTTTATCACCACACTGTATATATGATTCATGGTAATAATTCATTCAATAAATATATCGCATGCCATTAACAATTCTTAAATTTCGTATTTTCATGAATTTCAGTTTGAATTCTTTATTCACAATCTAAAGTGATATGTGCATTATCTAAAACAATGGCATTATTGCTTTTTAATTCTATTATACAAGCAGAATGGTCGCCGTAATAGTAACATTCGGTTGGTTTTTGTAGGTAACTAGCCTTTCATTCCTTCAATCTTTATACATAATTTGGTAAGCCGTAAGCAAAGACAATACGGTTTGTCTATGCCGTAAGTAAGAACTACCTGGTTTTGTTTTCACGTGCCGAGTCCTTCAGCAGACAGATACGTTGACAACACCGCAACCCTAATTTAGCCATCTCAACAAATCCCTTACCTACCTGCGACAACCGAGTGTGCATTTATACGTAAAATATTCAGGGAAACGACAACACGCCACCAAATATGAACTAAAAGTACTATCCATTTACGCCGACAGTCTATAACCGCATTTGTCTTTGGCACCATCAAATGCCGAAACCAATTTAATATCGCGTCTCTTCCGGAGATTCTGCATAGAATTACCGAAAACACTATTATTTAATAATTTATAGTTGTCTTGTTCGAACGTGGTCGTGGCCTGCGCACGCATCTTCGTATTTAACTGGATGTATGTAGTCATCCAAGGAGCTTGGACAAATCTTAAGACTCTATGTATTTTGGTTAGTTTCAGACCGAATTTAACGCATTGCTGTAGAGTGCGGTAATGAATCACATACTTTTGTTTGTTGTGCAAAGTAGCAAGCAGTTTTTTGCATTTACTACTAGAGGTTGCTTGTTTCTCGGGGCAAAACGGTAAATCTGAATGTTCGTCGTGCAGGGCATGTGGATACTGCAAATCTACTTCTAAAATATACCCGATAGGAGAAGTATGCGAAATTTGTTGAATATCCAGCAGATCGATTTCCTCTGGAGATAGCCATTCAAACTTTGAGTGTGGCAAGTACTCGCCCATCGCGAATCCGTATAAATTTATTATGTCTAAATACAGGAGATAGGACTGTTCCTCTTCCGGATTAAACGTCTCCATGTACTTGTTATTTGCTCGAGCATGCCGAAATATACAACCCGTAAAGCCCCCTCTAATCCCTTTCTCGATCATATGAAGCATGTCGACATCTGTTAATAATTCCAGCGTTACATTTGTGATTTTTAGCATTGCATCCCACCCCAATGAGGGGGTGGTAATGTATCGAGCCGCATCCAAACCGTACGTCTGTAAACAGACAGCTCGAAATTTTTGAAATATATCTGCCAGGAGTAAAATGTCCGTTTTTAAATATACGTCAGAATACTCGCCTAGTGTTTTACAATTTAGCGTTTTCCACACGGTTTGTGCGTGGTTATAATCTAAGTCTGAAATGTGCTCGCTGCGGAGTTTATTAAAAAAGTTGTTTTTACATGGTAGAGCTGTCTCGTCTAGACTTTCAAACGAAGTTACATAATTATAGGGGAATACTCCTTTCCTCACCAATAATTTGAGGTGTTCCTCCCGAGGAATACACTGCTTTGACACAGGATACTCGCTGAGAGTGGATGCGAGCTCAGCTAACGGTCGCGATAAAAAATTAAATGAATCGATAAAGCGTAAAAATATACTTTTTATGCAGAACTTGTCATCGCTACCGCCTTCCACATCAACCAGAATCTGTTTGGTAAAGGATTTGTACTTCTCCTTGTTGTGCGGAATGATAGTCATTTTCCCGTCTACTTGGGTGCATAGTTTTTGTATGATAAAATGACTATCATACCCGCTCAAACAATGGCTGACCACTGGAATAAAATTCGGAGTTCTCGCCCTGAGATTGCAGGAGTTGCACAGGGGGTATTTGTACAAACCCGTCAGATGCTCGTGATGCTTTACCTTAGGGTTGTCATTGCTAAATGGATTTCTGCACATATGACAAACGGTCGCACGTGCGAAATCTAACTTTTGATTTTCGGTTAGCGGCAACATGACAAATCCTTGTGAATAAATTTTTGCGACGCGTTCCGCGATGTCTTTTAATTCGGTAATAAACCAGTCGATACAATCGCGCCCCCGGTAAAACTGGTACCCACACAAATTTTGGTCGAATTCACAATGTAGGTAATAACCTACGCTATATGGAATATGTTTGTCGGCTATGCATGTATATGATTGAGCGGACGAGGGCGCGGCGGTGTGCACAGGCGCTAAATAGGCCTCTAGGTCGAAATATATTATGAATGGCAGCGGCTCTGTGTGATTATAATTTTGAAAATGTATTTTATTTCGCTCTGGAGAGGGTAACAGCGTTTTTACCCCCTTAAAAGTTGCACAATCTACACCGTGCGCATCTAGAGCATCTTGCGTATAAAAATAGCATAAACATCTCGAGCAAATATACATTTTCTTTTCATGTTTATTAATTTGTGAATTTAGTAAGGCCGAGAGCTTTTTAATATATACGTAATGATAGTTCGTAGCCGCGTTCTCAAGAGGTCGATCACTCTGAATCATCAACAAATTTACATGCCTCTCCTTGATTTGTTTAGCGATTCGAACCGGTAAAATTTCGTACGCGTCTTTGGAAGTGGGGCGCGATGACGTAGCCCCCACCTCCTCCTCCACCTCCTCCTCCTCCTCCTCCGTTTCCGACAGCGCTTCGAGAACAACTGGTTTCCCGACGTACCAGCTGTTCGCTCGCTGTTTCCGTTTTAGTCCAAAAATATTTACGGAAATTTCGTTTTGATTTTCGAATTTTGACACCTGCTTTAAGGACATCGGGAACGTGAGTCCGTCCAGGTTTAGGAGTTCCGAAAAGTGCTGATATGAAGATGGTCGCGTGACATGTCGGGTAACGTCGGGTTGTAGATAGCAATTTACAGCCCAGCAGAAACAATAATCGTCTGCCGATTTTACGTTGATACACGCCTTTTTGTTTTTAATTTCTTTCGGTAAATCGATAAACGAAGCACCCCCTCTAGAAAATAGGCCACATTTATTAATTTTTATTTCGAGTCTTAAAATTTCTCTTAAACTCCACCCGGAATTTCTCTCAGCAAACTCAGAGAGAAGTTTTAAAAGTTTGTCGCGGACATTATGGACATACCACTCAGACCCGTCAGACGTCTCATAAAATTCCACGTTTTTAGTGTTTAAATACTTCACGTCTGCCAACTCATCCTCCGCGCTACCCCCTTTCGGCACTATAAATTTCCCTACAAACGTGGTGTTGATTTTGCAGGGAAATATGTTAATTTTGTTGAGAATCGTCGGGAAAATTTTGAGAATATCGTCTAAAAAGCGTTTAGGATCTTTATAATTTAGATTGTTATTCAGGGAAACAGTTAATATGCGAGATTGAAACGCTGACTCACTAATTACAATATCCATTACACGCTCTACCATTTCGTTTACACTAGCTCTCGTTAATAATACTAATACCTATTTCTATCGCTACACCTGTGTAGACACACACACACACTCAGTACGTACTCACGCCTCAATAAACTCCACCTCGGAAAACTCCACGGAGCTGTCAGCCGATTTCTTTTTCCCTTTATACACCAGCCGGATCGAGGGGTTGCTGCTGATCGCCTGTAGGTCCGCGTCACTTAGAGACTTAAACCGTTCCGGCAGGAACACGTGGGGATGCTCCACTTCCGGCAGCTCCACCAGGATACGTCTGCCGTATCGGGTAGGAACTGCAGCGGCGTTGGCGATGCGGTACGGTGTGTTTGGGATCAGCTCCGTTAGCCGGGTGGTGGAGTACTTGCCGGCTCCCAGCTCATTCAGACGCTGTAAAGTGGACATCTAGACACGGAGAAAATCATGTTGCAATCAGACCATTTATACATATTAACCATTCATGCGTACTCAAACATGCTACTTCTATGCAGTACATTCACTACCTACTAACAAAAATTCTTACCTTCTCAATTTGGCGGCGTTCTGGGCGTCTGTACACTACTAAACTCGTATGACGTGTATATTACGTGCAGCGAGCAGCACCCTTAAATACATTTTCTCTCAGGCGACCCCCTCCCCCCATCTGTACGCTTTGCATTATTCCTCTTCTTCTGCTTCGTCACCCACCGTCCTTCGCCACACACACACTCACACACACACACACACACACACACACACACACACACACACACACACACACACACACACACACACACACACACACACACACACACACACACACACACACACACACACACACACACACACACATACACACACACACACACACACACACACACACACACACACACACACACACACACACACACACACACACACACACCCACGCACGCACACACACACACACACACACACACACACACACACACACACACACACGCACGCACGCACGCACGCACGCACGCACGCACACACACACACACACACACACACACACACACACACACACGCACACACACACACACACACACACACACACACACCTCCTCTTTGTTCCTTTGTCTACGTATCTAGACACGATTACACATGACCATCGCAGCAGTCGAGCGGATACATTTCTGTGCCCTACGACAATATTTTATCCCTTTCCATAACTACACTCATCTGGATCTATGCGAAATGACTTGCATAAATGGGATCCTAATCTGCCTTTCGCTTAGGTTTTACTTCCTTCTTCTTTTTTACCCAAGTGCGTGTGTTGTCAGCATACCAAGCCCATCTTGACAGATGTATACACCGAATTTATTTTGTGCCAGCGAGAGCGTGAATAGACATTTCTTTGCTCATAGCTACTTTTCTATTCTTCTTCTTCCCATTCATCATAAGTCGCCCACGCACACAGACACGCCGGCCGTGAGGTGTCGTCTCGTTCATCTACCTTTCCCACCGGCTGCGAGTTGAGACAAGTATTCCGTTCGCCGGTTCCCGACCTCGCTCAACCTTGTTGTTTCCATATCCTCGTCTTTGTATACAATGCTATCTCGCGCCGGCTTTCGTTTCGATTTTTAATCTGGTTTTCTTCGTTTTTCCACCTGTGCACGTCGTTTTCGTATCGCGCTCACCTTGACTTTTGCATAAGTTGTCTGAGGTTGCGATTTCTTTGTACACGGCTTCGTTCCTCTTCTTCTTCTTTGTACTTCCTACACATCTTCAGCAGTCTACACGCACGCACACCTGATGACCTTGTGGTACCGTCTCGTATTCCCTTTCTGCGAGTATCGACAAGTTTACCACCGAGGTTCGCCGCGACCTCGGTCGGTATTTTTTATTTACATACTGCACTCATCTTTGTATGTGCATTATCTCGGGTAAATGGAATCGTCTTACGGCTTTCGCTTCGTGTTTTACTTTTTTTTTTTTCCCATGTGTATGTCCGCGTACCGAGATCACCTTGGCAAACCTCTGGTCTGCAGTTGAGGGGGGTCGAAGCGCACAAAGCATTTCTTCTCTCATAAAATGCTAGCCTTTCTTTCGCTTTTTACAGTTGGGGTCGTCATCGCACGCGAATCATGTATTGTTATAAGTTTTGCTATGTGTTGATTCGCCTCGATTTTCATCGTCGGCTACTGGACGGGCGTTCTATCGCCGCTCGCGAGTTGGGGTCGGTGTTTCAGAGCCAGAAGCGGCTCGTCGAATTGTGTATGTCGTGTGCTCCACACGACGACCGTTTATATGAATATTGTAAGGGTCACGTACAGGTCGCAGAAGTATGGCTGGAACTACCGAAACGCTGCTTCAAGTGCGATGATCTTCTGGATGGGTAAGTTTTTCTTTCTCTCCCTTCGCCTGTTTGTCCGTTTATTCCTTAGCGTACCATACGCTCTTGCATTTGTGCCCCTCCCATTTTTCTTTGGTTTCTTCCCACCTTCCTCTCACCCAGTTTTTACTTCTCGCTCTGATTCACACTTCCTGTTACAGATGTGAACCTCGTATGACATGCTTCGACTGCGACCCCCATTTGTTTCGCCGCCAACATCCGATGAGGTGTACGCGGTGTGAAGCTAGTATCCCAGTAGCCGTGTTTTGGAGGACGCCTGGAATGCAGGACAGGATCTGCGAGGTCTGTAAAGAGGGTAGGGACGACGTTCGCAGCGTGGACGGGCGCGTCACACCTGAAATTACCGTCTCCGAAGATGGAGCGGTGGTGCGGTACTCTGTACCACCACTGTTAGACCTCGCAGCGAATATGGTCGCGCACCACCACGGCCCACCCTTTTGGGATGGGTCAATCCCCCTCGCGTGTGATGTGGTGATTCGCAAACATTGGTACAACCAGCGTAGTTGGTGGGGGGGACCTTAGGTGCTAGTCTTAGGACTCTGCTTTACTTACTCTTTTATTATTTACTTTTTCTTTCCTAATCTTATTATTATTATTATTATTATTATTATTATTATTATTATTATTATTATTCTTACTATTTATTATATGCCTTTTTACTATTTCCCGCGTATTATCTTTCCTCTCACACACACTTCGACAGTCGTGCCATGCGTCTCTTGACGATTTTTTCACTATATCGTCTTCCGCTACTACATGCCACTTTCACATGTGTACGACATAATCTTTCGCAAAATGCAGTGACTGACACCCACAATACCACCGAAATTCCATCTATTACATCACACCTGTTTTGCATGTGTAAACACTCGGTTCCCTGTGGTCTTCGTTCTACACACACACACACACATTTCACATGTCGTCGACCTTGATCTCCACATACACTTTCGCGGTGGACGCGTCCCAATTTCATATTAATACGAAGAATATGATAATGAACCGGTTCGTTCTCGGAGGAGAGTTTCCGTCTTCTCGATCTTGGCTTATCTTTACACGAAAATAATGTACGCGAACTATGTGCTCTAAATCAAAAGTTTGTCACTAATCAAGTAATTAGTTTAGGAAAACTCGATTTTTTGCAATATTATAGAGGCGTTTTAGATTTAATTCGTAAGTTGAGAACTGTTTCGACTAGCGAGGAAGGCCTTCTCGCCTATTGTGATCTTACTAATAGTGTAGCTAGTTTGTGTCTTAAGGAAATATTGTATTTTAATAAAGATAAGGTATTGCACGATTTAAATAAACTGTAAACTATTTTTTAGTATTTTTTATTTCACTCCGAACCGATCTATCCTCTAGCGTATGACAAGTACTTATACACATCTCCATACTCTACCTCACATGTACCGTCGGCACATGCATTCCGCGCCGGCTTCGTATTCTAGAGGTCCGGAGATCGTATCCCACACCGATCCACCCAACTTTTTCCCGAATAAATTTCCTCCCTCACCCTCCTCCCCTCTGAAAAAAAAATTTAGTTTTTTTCGCTGATTTTTCCATGTCACAATCATCCCCTAAATAGGGGTAGTTCACCCTGGGGGTAACCCACCCTTCCATCCCTCGGGATAGCACCCCCTCCCTCGGGAACCCTCCCCCCACCCATTGCGCACGCCTACAACCCCTTCTTAAGGGTTTTCACCCCTATTAGGGGTAACAACCCCTCCATAAGGGTTTCCACCCCTATTCGGGCGGTGGAGGGGGAAAAACTACCCCTTGGTCCAGCACCGGCAATACACACTACTAAGGACGATTTTTGCCTCCTTCCAGGCTGCAGGGAAGCGCTGAAGCTGCACAGCTTGATTAAATTGCTTGGTTATTTCAGCAGGAATAATTTCATACAAGGCTTTAAGCGAGGCGACAGTGAGGCCGTCCGGGCCAGGGGCGGTCCCGTTCTTAGACTTCTGGGTCGCCATCGCCGTCTCCGCAGCGTTAACCACCGGGTTTGCGATCGCCAGCCCTCTGGCCCAGACACGCCCGTTACGGGGGAAAAGCGCTGCCACGATCACCTTCTTCTTCGCAAGGTCCAGAGTCAGTGAGGGCGGGGTCGACTTGATATTTTTGGTGGCTATTTTGTAACCAGCACCCCAGATATCTCGGTCAAGATCCGCAAGTAGCTCTTTCCAACATGTTCGCCTCCTTTCACGAATCGCGCGGCGGAGGGCAGCTCGAGCAACTCTAAAGCTCGCCTTAAGGGCGTCAATGGCGTGCTCTTGAGGATTTCTTTTCCGTTGCGCTCTAGCCAGCTTTCTACGTGCCATAAGTGCAGACGCCCTCTTGACCGCGATATCTGGGGTCCACCAGTACGGTGTCCACACGGCCTGGCCGTGGGAGTCTCGGACCGCTGCTTCGCGGACGCACTTTCGGACCGCCGTCGGGAAGGCCTCATGGTGTAAGCCCTTCAGCCGGTCGGTAGCCAGGGCTCGGAAACGGTCCACGTCGATGTTTATCGCCCTTTGCTCCCTAACCCTGGTTTTTTACCCTGGTTTTCCTTCCAGTCAAGAGCCAGTCATGCAGGGTCGCCAGTCGTCGTCGGTTCCCAATCGTAATCTGTGTCCACGTCCAGCTGTCTAAAGATAAGCAGAGAGAGCGGGAAAGGAAGCAAGCAGGCAAGAAAGAAAGAAGAGGTGCAAGCGAGCAAAGAAGCGAAGCGAGCTGAAGAGAAGGAAGAAGCTAGTTGGATGTGAAGCCACAGCCATGTCCGTAGCCGGGTCCGCGATAACGCCCCCCCGCATCCCGTGCCGGAGCCCCTTCCCACGGGGGTTTTCACCCCATCTTCCGGACTCCCGACGATGCGGGGAGGTGAGTCACTCCTTGGCCCCGGAAGTCGGCAATGTGCCAGGCCGCCGGGTTCACCCTCCCACCAACTGTGAGGTCTCGTGACTCCTAGGGAGGGGTAAAAACTGCGTGTTGTCATCATTTCACTCCATATATCGCTGGTGAGACAAAAATGTTCCACTTGGTTCGTCTTCATTTTATATATATATATGTTGCATTGCATCATATTTCTCGTCGATTTTACTTTTAATATACTCCCTTGACGGCACTTTGTATAAGGGGCGCAACCGTTTTCATTAATTTCAAAAAACCTTTATCTTCAACAGTATTAAATGGATGGTTATTAGCACAAATAAAATATGCGAAGGCATTAGTTATTTCAGAGTGTTTAGCTCCACCGTCTAAAATAAACAAAAAGTCATATCCTGGGAATTTTCATTACATATTTCACTTACTTTCATCATTTTTAATTTCCTACTAAAGAATTCTGTTATTGTAGTTTGGGAATGTGAGTCAATAGAAGTATCTGTATTTGTATCAATATTTGAATCTGTATGAATGTAGGCGTCAGTTGATTTACTGGTGCTAGGTAGGTCCTTGGTGCCTGACTCACCGAAGTAAACTTTGGACGTAGAATCGAGCACGAAAGAAGAAAATTAAAAGAAAGAAATACCGAGTATACCGTGGCGTGTCTCTAGGCGCTGTTGCATGTTTCGGGCGTTCCGGCTGTTCTGAGCGATATCGCGATATGTCACAAAAATTATCGATACCTACTCGGTACCGAATTAAAAGTATCGAGTGTAAAAATACTGGTTGTGTAATAAAAGTATCGATACTTTTGAAGTATCGAAGTATCGCATGCATCCCTAGGTTTGCTTCGCTTTTCCACTCAACAGGTAGCTAGATTCGGACGTTCCGCCACAACGGTCGAATGAAAAACGCGGAATTAATGGAAAACGCACTTTCACTCCCGAATCGAGACGATCGAACGCGACGTTTTTGAAGTTTACCCGGAAAATCTAACGCGAGAAATACCCTTCAACCTGGGCGACGAGGAAAGTGATGGTATCTTCCACTTCCACCTCGCAAATAGACTCGTCCGGAGGGGAGAGTGGGGGGAAGGGTGCCGACAATGTTACAGATGAAATACGAAGAAATTGAAGGAACCTAAGGGAAAATTGATCCAAGGAGTACTATCCCATCGGTAATCCTTGGAGAATAGTCGTGGTTCGGTACAGCTAGGTTAACCGGGAAAGGGAGGTCCAAGTGGAATTTTGTGTTGGGAAGTACCGCACACCCCTCTCGGGCGAGTCCATTCTCGCTCACTGTTCACCGGCTAAAAC
The DNA here is from genome assembly GCA_946251905.1 of Cryptocephalus moraei. Classification (NCBI taxonomy): domain Eukaryota; kingdom Metazoa; phylum Arthropoda; class Insecta; order Coleoptera; family Chrysomelidae; genus Cryptocephalus; species Cryptocephalus moraei. Next base: position 9,946,422 of record OX276459.1, read on the forward strand.
TGCAAAAAACTACGTTGTCTTTTTAAGCAAAAAAGTTACGTATTTTAGAGATAGGCTTTCACGTTAACTACAGAGAGTGAGGTTGATAACTGTACATATATATTTCACTATAGGCTAAATGAATTATTAGGATTTTTTCTTGATTTTATTACTGGGAAGCCGAAAACCGTTTAGTTTAAAACAGGAAACGTATACAGGGCGTTTCTAAATGTTGCAAAATATCTGTAGGTTTTACTTCGGGAGCTACACGAAAACTTTAAACACAAAAGTCGAAGGGTTTGTTATGAATAGAGCTCGAATTTGTATGCAAAAAATTTTCCCTATACATGCACATATACTATATGCATTAATTTTTATCGAAATATGCAACAAAATGTTAATATATCCAAAAATAAATGCAAAATACGCAATATTAAACAACCTTTAAATATCCAAATATATGTTATTCAGTTCCATAAATTTAGGTACATACAATTAAGTACACGTGTATAAATTTATTAACAGTAATAAAATAACAAACATTACACTGTGTTAAAAAAACTTTTTTAGATATAATTAGTAACATTTTTAATTAAGTCGTACATCCTTATTCATCAAACACATTAACACTAACTATTAAATGCTTTTCTAAGTTTTCTACTGTAAACGACTGTCTTCGGTTGCTTGAAGTATGTTTATATACAGAAAACGTACGCTCTACGTCGACGGACCTTATTCGGGCATATTTTAAATATGAAAATAATTTAGGATCCATTATCAACTCTTCTGAAAATTCTCCATTTTGAGCGTTTGAAACGTTAGTTAAAAATGAATAAAATCTTTATTTTTTCTATAACAGCACCTAGTTTTTTTACATTTTAATTTAGCAACATTTCCTCGTGCGCTGTGAATATTTTCTTTAAAATTTTCTAACAATCTTACCGATTCAGAGAAAGAAAGGTTTTATTTTTCTAACTGCAAAATGGTGTCGATAATAGAATTGTAATTGATGTGAATGAGACTTAGATTGTTCGCGCCAATTGTGACAGTGCGCCGATTGGACCCTTTTAGAAATTAAGTTTAAAGTGTGCGCCAATAGAACGTTTCTAGATAATAAGATTAAAGTGTAAGAGGTCGCGCTTTCCTCAAGACATTCCCTGTATTGCGAGTTGCGGGCCTGTAGGGGCATAACTTCGGCGACGTAGGCGTAGAGAAAATAATTGAGAATTGACAAGATAAAAAATAACGCTGATTATTATTGCAATTTTGAATTCACTGCTGTACGAGAAAGGAAGAGATAATAGAATATACGAAGCGCCGAGGGTGAGCCGAACCAGCCAAATTGAAGGAGCGGAGTGAGCAGCGTCTGGCGACCGTACAGGAGCGCAAAGGGCCGCGGGTGAAAAGTGAAGTGGGTTCGTGTTTGTTATAAGCGTGTGCGCGCGTGGCGATTTGAGTTGGTATAGTTGGGATAGGCCGTCGGCGTGGGGTGATCTGAGCCGTAAGACCGTTTAAGCCACCTTGGTGGAGATGTCGTAAGCTGGGCTTGCCCGATGCATGGGCGACACTTTCAGCCACCTTGGTGGAGATGTCGTAGGCTGGGCTTGCCCGATGCATGGGCGACACTTTAAGCCACCTTGGTGGAGATGTCGTAGGCTGGGCTTGCCCGATGCATGGGCGACACTTTAAGCCACCTTGGTGGAGATGTCGTAGGCTGGGCTTGCCCGATGCATGGGCGACACTTTAGGCCACCTTGGTGGAGATGTCGTAGGCTGGGCTTGCCCGATGCATGGGCGACACTTTAAGCCACCTTGGTGGAGATGTCGTAGGCTGGGCTTGCCCGATGCATGGGCGACACTTTAAGCCACCTTGGGGGAGTAGATCGTTTAACGGGATCTGTGCGTCGTAGACGTAAAGTGCCCTTGGCTATGCGCTCGCCCGCCTCACGTTGCCGTGTCTTTTCCCTCGAATTTTCGCCTTAGTTAAGAGCTCTGTTTAGGCCTTGAATGATCATTCAATCTTGTTCAATTTGTAGTCAAGTGATTCATGACCCTACCGGGTTATGTAGAGTAAACCACGTTGTAATATTGTAAACTGTCATTATTGCCTGTATATCCATCATTTGTACACTTGATGTTAATAAAACTACTTGTTCTGGCTTTTCCCTTTAACCTAAAGGGTTTTTATGCCGGAACAAGGAGGCACTCAAACGCGAACCGAGACTTTAATTTGTTCCAGCTACTATCAGTCATTCTTTTATCTTATTAGAACTCACGTAAGTAATAAGAACCCAAACATAGATAGTATTGGATTTTTTATAATCTTTTTTTGTTTCTTCAATTGCCGTTGAAAAATTATCTTCAAATTTAAATAGAACCTGTTGAATTTGTGCGCGGCGGAATTTCTAACTCAACAATTTAAGGTCCAAAAACGCCCATTTTGGACCCCTATTTCTGACCCAATCCTCCATATTATTTTAAATGGGGAACTGTTTTCGCGCCTAAATTTTGTGTGGCGGCTATGTAGGTCAGCTGGAGCGCGCGCCGCGTGTGTTCGCGTGGGGTTCGAAGGTCTTGATCTCGTCCCGTGGAAGGCGGCTCCTGGGCGTTCAGGTACCCATATATGAGGTCCAACTGCTGATCTTCCGTGTGGTAATCGACTGGGAGTTCTGCCAACAGTGCCCGTTTCCTACAGATGAACTCGTCTGTCGGCGTCTTGGCGTCTTGCTTCTCCGTAAACAGGTCCACGTAGATTTTGTATGGGGGACGTTTGGGGGCGAAATCTCCTTGTAGGAGGTTGATGGCTTGCTTCCAAGTGGACGCTTGGGTCTTCACCCCTTGCCACCAGGTGCCTGCAAGACCGTGTAGGAGCAGGGGAAGTTCCTCGACTGCTTTGGCGTCGGAGATCTCGCTGTTTTTAAAAATAGTGGTGATTGTTATGAGCTCGTTTACCTGCCTTCTTTCTCGGGACCCAGAAAATGGTGCAACGTGCGAATCTTCTTTCTTGACCTTCGGGGGCTGTGGAGAGGTTCTCCAGCAGCCGCTTGAATTGATCCTCGGTGAAGTTGGCCATCGTGGGGTTGATCCTCGGGCTACTTCTAGCCGGTGGCTTCTCGGGCTCCACTCTGGCGATGGCGCAGCCTCCTAGTAGGGTGAATAGGTTTTCGTTTCTTCTGCCTTTTCAGGTGTCACATGTTTCTTTATTTTCATTATCTATTTGAATTTCAGTTGCTTCTTTTGGCGACATCTCTTCATCTATCAAAAATTCTCCGTCTTTTAAATTATCGAAAGAAACTGTAGTAGTCTTTAATTTATCTCCATTGTCTCTAGTATTTATAATTTCGTCTTTGCCTGAAAGAGCAAAGAATTTTTGCCTGAATTGCCTGAATTTTTATCAGTTCCAGATTTTTTCTCTATTTCCTTGAAGCTTATTGGTGTGACGTTATCGTCATTTCAAATCAGTAATTTTTCCCATCCTTCTTCCAGTACCAATCTTTCTTCAATTTCGATAATAATGGAATCAGTTTCTTCTTCTACTTTATCAAAAGTTAAACTTGAGTCTCTAAAAATTTTATACCAGATGCCACATTTATATTCGGTAGATTGACTCCAATTAGCCCCTTTTAAATTATAAAATTGAGTGAGAGTATTGGGATCTAAATATGTTTCTATGAACCTTAAATGCTTAACAATATCCGGATTTCTTATTGATTTCCTGCCTGGGTTTGTAGTTTCATCGGCAGAAGGAAGTACTTTACTGAAATCCACTTTTGTCACATCAAAAGGATAAAGTCCGCAAGTTCGATATGAATTATTAAAAATACTTTCTAAATTAGGCATTTCACTGAGTGTTTCTTTTATAACTGGGGCAAAATTTTCTCTTTTGAAAGTTCGTTGATTATCAGTTTTAAACTTTTGATTTTTGTTTTCCAATACTGTTTAAATGACTTAAAAAATCCAACATCCAAGGGTTGCATTATATGCGTAGAATTAGGGGGCAGACTAATTAGTATTATTTTCTTATCTCGGCAAAACTCTGTCAAAGGCATTGTTACATGCGATTTATGTCTATCTAGATTATGCCAGGAAATTCCACGTTTTGCTCTACATTGTACATTTATAAATACATGAACGTATTTATAAAATACGTTGCATATATATTCATAAAAGGATTCAGCCGTCATCCATCCACTCTCTGATTTACCTATACCTATTCCAAGTGGTAGCTGACAAGCTATATGCTTAGGAATTCTCTGGTACGGGTACATTATCATCGGAGGAGCAAGCGAACCAACAGCATTTCCTAAAAATTAATATATATATATATATATATATATATATATATATATATATATATATATATAGAACTTTCTAGTCACGGCTGAATTAGTTAATAAACTAAATAGTAACGGGGATGCAGCCTTATCTTGGGACTTTTTTAAAAGAACACTCTTATTCCTTTAATACAGGAGCTTTCGACAATGTTTATTGTCTTTATCAACTGCAACTGTGAACATGGTATGTTTGTTAAAAATTATACAAAGATGAAAATTATATACTTACAGAAAACGAGATTGCTGTTAAAACTATATAACACATCAGATCCAGAAAAAAATTCAATATTGGAGTGGAAGAGGCAGGTTATTTGTTCCGAGACGTTACAAAGATATTTCAAAAATTATTTGACAAAACCCATGGAAACAAATAATTGATAAGTGATACAGGAACAAAGAGAACACTTCACATTAATGCTATGAATTCAGTGATGTTTGATTTTATAGAATTGCTACTCATGGGTGCCAAACCATGGAGCGTAATTATTAATTCCTGTTCTGTCTCAACTCTTAACAATTATTGGTCTAAAAAGTTGACAAAGCAATATTGTGAAACTTACTCAGAAACACATATTTAGATTTAAGGAAATACAGGAAGGGTGATATTGTATATGTACAGTTATCGCTCTCACCGAAAACTGGTCTGTAAAGTCGATAGAAACTGTTAGAAGTCGTCCCTGATTCCCTACAACCCTTACTACCACTAAGGGCTGGTGAGAGTCAATGACGACCTCGACCTTCCATTGTATTTCCCTGATGCTTTCTTAAGTTGTGTATCTTGGTACAATACATTTGAATATATTACGTTAAGATTCTTGATGTCTGAATATTTGTTCAAGAGGTTAGTTTCACAGAAAACATAGGACATTTCAAGAAAAGATCTTTTAAATAAATTATTTTCGGTGGTTAAAATTTTTGCGTTAATAAAGTCAGGTTGGTGACCAGTATTAGCTGCATGTTGAGAAAGAGCACAAGCATCTTTTCTTCTCCTGATGTCACTTTTATGTGAGGTGATCCTTAGCTTTAAATTTCTGGACGTCATGCCTATATACGACTTATCACAATCTAGACATTGTATTTTGTAAACCGAGTTAGTTTTATCCAAAGTAGGGGTTTGGTCTTTCAGCCTGGTAAATAAATTCTGTACTTTCTTGATGGATTTATTAGCTATAATTAAATTTTCTTCTTGTTTAAGGATATTAATGATTCTAGGAGTTATATCTTTAATGTAAGGCAAGGATCTATAAAATTTTTGGTCTGGGGTTGCATTTATGTTTTGAGTACCTATTGGACTTCTATTAAAATTCTGATTAACTGTCTCAACAATGTCTGGATTCGAATAAATTAACTTCCTTAGTAACGTAGATGGATATGAATTCTGTAAAAGGATGTTATATAGTTTGTTTAAATTCGTTTGTCTAAAAGATGGATGCGAGATACGTGTGATTCTTCGTTTGAGGCCTAGGATTAAATTTATTTTTGTTTTTGTGGTGTGGTCAGAGTAGTAGTTAATGTACCTTCCAGAGTTTGTGGGTTTCTGGTACCAATCCAAAATAATGGTATTATTATCAGTTCTTATGACTCTTGTGTCTAAGAAAGGTACGGAGTAATTGCTCTCTTGTTCTATAGTGAGCTGAATTCTTTCATGATATGAATTGAAAATCCTTAAAACTACTTCTTCTGTGCCACTAGGGATTGAACAAATAATGTCATCTACATATTTTTTTAAGAAAGGAACCTCAAAGGGAAGTAATGGCAAACAAATGTTGAGTAAGTCATCCATGACATATTGTGATATTATTGGTGAAATTTTTGCTCCCATAGGAGTACCAAATACTTGTTTATAGACTTGTCCATTAAATATAAAATAAGTTTAATCAAAAATTAGTTTTATGGTAGCGATAAATTTCTCCTGGCTGAAATCACAAACTTCCTTAATGTCATCCCAATGATTGTTAATTGATTTTATGACTAATTCAAGGGGCACATTCGTAAATAATGATACTACATCCAAACTCACTATAACATAGTTGTCAGGTAGTTGAAAGTTATTAATGTAATCCGAGAATTCGAAGGAATCATTGATATAGTATTCATTGTTTTTGTTATATGCTAAGGTAAGTAAGTCTGTCATATGTGTGACTAATCTCAAGTTAGGTGCCTCAGTCGATGCAATGATGGGTCTTACTGATAATTGTGGTTTATGGATCTTAGGTAAGGCATAGAACTTGGGAATATAACTATTATATAATATTATTAAATATTATATAATATTTATAATATTATAATATATTATAATATTATATAAAACTTTTATATATATATATATATATATATACTTCCGTGTACTTACGAATTTGTTAGATAATTCTTACCAGTAATCAAAACTGTAAGACATTTTTTGTCATAACCTGATCGGTCGTACACTGCCTTACTCCCTTTCTTTGCCAGGACTTTATTTTTTGCCATGACTAGACTCTTTTAGACTCTAGATTTAGACTCTGCCATGGAAGCAATAGGAAAGAGACAAGTAAATGTCAATGCAATCAGTAGAACGCATTGGTTTACGCCGGAAGTGAATGAGTTAGCAAAACAAAAGAAAAAAGCTTACATTCAATACATACGAAATAAAACACCTGAAAATTGGAACAGCTACCGAAAAGAACGAAACAAGGTAAACGCAAGGATACAAGAACTAAAAGAAAATTACTGGGAAAAATTCACAAAAGGAATGGAGAGAGACATGTATGGAAGCCAGAGAAAAATATGGGGAATGCTAAGAAGAAACAAGCTTGAAGTCAAAGATACAGGGCGAACTAATAAAATCACGCTAGAGCAGTGGGAAACATACTTCAAAAATTTATATAAGGAACAGGAAGACTTGGAACAGCTACAAAATGAATATGAGGAGGAAAACGACATAGAGCTAACAAATGACAATATAGAAAACATCTTAAAGTCGCTTAAGAACAGAAAAAGCCCTGGACCAGACGAAATCACCAACGAGATGCTTAAATATGGAGGGAGAAAACTACACCATGAAATATTAACACTATTTAAGAATATCATAGAAGAACAAAAAATACCGAATGAATGGAAAAGTAGTATAACAATACCCATTTTTTAAAAAAGGAGAGAAAACGCATCCAGAGAACTATCGTGGAATAACACTACTCAATAGCGTTCTCAAAGCATTCACTAAAACCATGCTAGGCGAGATCACCAAAACCATAAGTATACGAGAAGAGCAACAAGGCTTCCGAAAGAACAGATCTATCGACGCAATATTCATTGTCAAACAAGTAACAGAAAAATCCTTAGAATTCAATAAACCTGCGTATATGTGCTTTGTTGATATGACCAAGGCATTTGACAGAGTGCGTTTAAAGGATGTCTTAGAAATAATGAGAACGCAAGGACTAAACCCTAAAAAAATTAATTTAATATATGATGTCAACACCCAATGTACAACAAAAATCAGAGTAGGACATATGACATCAGAAGACATAAATGTAAATACAGGTATTAGACAGGGCGACTCACTCAGCCCGTTCATATTCAATTTGATAATGGATAAAATATTAGAAAACCTCCCTAGAACAGCTGGATACAAAATGGGAAACACATACGTACATGCGGTCTGTTATGCTGACGATGTTATCCTTATTGCAGACTCCGAAGATAATCTTCAAAGGTTACTACACTCTTTTAACAATACAGCAAAGGAACTAAACATACTCATCAACATCGAGAAGACCAAATGCTTAGTTACATCCAAAGAACCGATAAGGTGCAAACTGGAAATTGATCTCAAAATTATCGAACTGGTAAACCACTTTAAATATATGGGTGTAGAAATAACGAGCCAAGGAAATCTTTTTAACGAAGTAAGGGAGCAAACAATGAAAGCGGCTCGAATTTCGGGATGCCTGAAAGAAATTGTCTGGAAGAACAAATACCTGGACACCGAGAGCAAAATCAAAATAGTATATAAAACGGCCGTAAGACCCATCATAACATACGCGGCAGAAACAAGACCAGACACAAGCAGAACTCTACAAATCATGAGAACAGTCGAAATGAAAACATTAAGGAGCATACAAGGCAAAACACTATATGACAGAATACGGAACGAAGATATTAGACAAGAATGCGGAATACAGGACATAGGAAGGTGGGCGAGACAAAGACGGAAGTAGTGTGTATTGCCGGTGCTGGACCAAGGGGTAGTTTTTCCCCCTCCACCGCCCGAATAGGGGTGGAAACCCTTATGGAGGGGTTGTTACCCCTAATAGGGGTGAAAACCCTTAAGAAGGGGTTGTAGGCGTGCGCAATGGGTGGGGGGAGGGTTCCCGAGGGAGGGGGTGCTATCCCGAGGGATGGAAGGGTGGGTTACCCCCAGGGTGAACTACCCCTATTTAGGGGATGATTGTGACATGGAAAAATCAGCGAAAAAAACTAAATTTTTTTTTCGGAGGGGAGGAGGGTGAGGGAGGATTTTAAAGGAAATTTATTCGGGAAAAAGTTGGGTGGATCGGTGTGGGATACGATCTCCGGACCTCTAGAATACGAAGCCGGCGCGGAATGCATGTGCCGACGATACATGTGAGGTGGAGTATGGAGATGTGTATAAGTACTTGTCATACGCTAGAGGATAGATCGGTTCGGAGTGAAATAAAAAATACTAAAAAATAGTTTACAGTTTATTTAAATCATGCAATACCTTATCTTTATTAAAATACAATATTTCCTTAAGACACAAACTAGCTACACTATTAGTAAGATCACAATAGGCGAGAAGGCCTTCCTCGCTAGTCGAAACAGTTCTCAACTTACGAATTAAATCTAAAACGCCTCTATAATATTGCAAAAAATCGAGTTTTCCTAAACTAATTACTTGATTAGTGACAAACTTTTGATTTAGAGCACACAGTTCGCGTACATTATTTTCGTGTAAAGATAAGCCAAGATCGAGAAGACGGAAACTCTCCTCCGAGAACCAACCGGTTCATTATCATATTCTTCGTATTAATATGAAATTGGGACGCGTCCACCGCGAAAGTGTATGTGGAGATCAAGGTCGACGACATGTGAAATGTGTGTGTGTGTGTGTAGAACGAAGACCACAGGGAACCGAGTGTTTACACATGCAAAACAGGTGTGATGTAAGAGACGGAATTTCGGTGGTATTGTGGGTGTCAGTCACTGCATTTTGCGAAAGATTATGTCGTACACATGTGAAAGTGGCATGTAGTAGCGGAAGACGATATAGTGAAAAAATCGTCAAGAGACGCATGGCACGACTGTCGAAGTGTGTGGGAGAGGAAAGATAATACGCGGGGAAATAGTAAAAAGGCATATAATAAATAGTAAGAATAATAATAGTAAGAATAATAATAATAATAATAATAATAATAATAATAATAATAATAATAATAATAAGAATAATAATATTAGGAAATAAAAAGTAAATAATAAAAGAGTACGTAAAATTAGCACCTAAGTGTCCCCATAATGCCTCAACCAACGGTTTCTTATCGCCACATCACATACTCGGGGGATAGACCCGTCCATAAAGGGTGCGCCGTGGTGGAGCGCGACCATATTGGCTGCGAGGTCTATGAGGGTCGGTACGCCATACCGCACCACCGCTCCATCTTCGGAGACGGTAATGTCTGGGGTGACGCGTCCGTCGATGCATCGAACATCGGTCCGACCCTCTTTGCATCTCTCACAAACCCGCTCCCTCGTTCCCGGCGTCCTCCAAAACATGGGTATGGAAAGGCTATCCCCACACATCGTACACTTCATTGGGCTGTGTTTGCGGGGCAAATCGGGGCCGCACCATGAGCATAACGCACGATGTTCATATCTGTAATAGGAATGGTAAATCAGAGCGAGAAATAAAAACTGGGTGAGAGGAAGGCGGCAAGAAGCCATAGAGAAATAGGAGGGGCAGAAATGCAAGAGTGCATGGTACGCTAGTAGGAAGAAACGGACAAACAATCTAAGGGAGAAAGAAAAACTTACAGCTCAAGAAGAAATCCGCACTCGAAACAGCGTTTGGCTAGGTCGTCGGACTTCTCTGAAACCCATTCATGGTAGTCGAAGTACTCGTAGAGGCACTCTTCATCTGGGGCGCAAGACATGCATAACTCCACGAGGCGCTTCTGGCTACGAAGAACCGATCCCAACTCGAAATCTGCTATAGAATCGCCGTCGAGTAATCGGCGATGGAAATCCAAACGCATAAGGACGTAGCGAGCGCTATAGCAATACATGACTCGCAGTGGATCGGACTGTAAAATGCGAGCGAAAGGGTAGCATTTTATCAGAGAAGAAATGCTTTGTGCGCTTCTCCCCCCTCAATTGCAGACAAGAGGTTTGCCAAGGTGATCTCGGTACGCGGACATACACATGGGAAAAAAAGTAAAACACGAAGCGAAAGCCGTAAGACGATTCCATTTACCCGAGATAATGCACATACAAAGATGATTGCAGTATGTAAATAAAAAATACCGGCCGAGGTCGCGGCGAACCTCGGTGGTAAACTTGTCGATACTCGCAGAAAGGGAATACGAGACGGTACCACAAGGTCATCAGGTCTGGGTGTGCGTGCGTGTAGACTACTGAAGATGTGTAGGAAGTACAAAGAAGAAGAAGAAGAGGAACGAAGCCATGTACAAAGAAATCGCAACCGCAGACAACCTATGCAAAAGTCAAGGTGAGCGCGATACGAAAACGGCGTGCACAGGTGGAAAAACGAAGAAAACCAGATTAAAAATCGAAACGAAAGCCGGCGCGAGATAGTCTTTCATACAAAGGCGAGGATATGGAAACAACAAGGTTGAGCGAGGTCGGGAACCGGCGAACGGAATACTTGTCTCAACTCGCAGCCGGTGGGAAAGGTGGATGAACGAGACGTCAGGTCTGGGCGTGCGTGCGTGTGGACTACTGAAGATGCGTAGGAAGACAAAGAAGAAGAAGAGGAACGAAGCCATGTACAAAGAAATCGCACTCGCAACCTCAGACAACTTATGCAAAAGT